>MEHQ01002329.1:119476-149676 GCA_008828725.1 Saccharina japonica
TTGGTAACCCCAAAAAAAAAAAAAAAAAAAGTACCCTGGTTGTCGAGCTCACGCAGTGAGAGGCGTGTTTTACGTGTTACAGCGTCGTTGCCAACCGACGCCAACCCAACCTATAAATATATCACATATTTATAGGGAAATGGTACCGGGGGGGGTGTCGAGAGTGGCGGACTGTGCCATGGCGAGGTGGTCTTTTCGTGGGGGGTATATGAGTGGTCAGAATACGAGCAGCAGTGGCAGCTCACTCAAGTTACTGTAGTACAGAGGTACCGTCAGTACAGCAGTAGCACTAGCAGTACATACTTGGCCAGGCTCCAGTCCTAAACAATGTGCGTAGTACCTCATATTTCTCAAGCGCGACTGTCGACAGGGGCAGCAGGGCTGGGGTTTCCGTCGGCGGAACCGAGGGGCATGTCCACTTCCATTGAAAGCAAAGCATGGTTGGAGTCATACCGGAGATACGAGCAAGACTGGGCTACTTGGATCGGATATCGTCAACGGGCTCGAAAGGACCTTGCGGGAGATTAGCGAATCATGAGGGGGCCCAAGAGAAGAGAGAAGAGGTGGCCGCCACCGTCTATGAATCTTGGCTAGAACGGAGTCTCGGCACACAGCAGGACGCCGCCCCAAGGCGTCCCGAAACTAGCATGCTTGCGTTGCGCGACTTGAGGACCACAACCCCCCACAAAGCCTAAACACAACAATTAACAGGGAATCCGGCTAGCGGTCCGTGTCCGCCGCGGCGTGGCTAAGGACCGCCAGAGGAGTCTCTCAGGGCCGCGAGTTGCTGTGTCTGCCTTCGGGCGTGGCCAACGGACTTCCTTCGAGTCATCCCCGGGTCGGAGTCCGGGGGGGGTACCGTACAGTATTGATATCAAGGGCGAGGGTCGGGACGTTTTTTACCCCATCCCCTCTTTTTTCACACCTGTATCATAGGTTTTGGACTACCAGGTACCATTTTTGTCCCCCGATCCCAGCAATTTGTCTATCAAGGTTTTAGACTAGGCAAATTTTATATGTAGGCAATAAAAGCGTGGTTTAAACGGTGTTGCCTCAACACCTTTGGGACTTGGTAACAGTGAAGTGACAAAACCACAAGCCATGTCTTATCAACCGTCCTTTGTGGTGTGGGGTTAACAACCGTCCTTTGTGGTGTGGGGTTAAAAACCGCCCTTTATGGCGTGGTCTCATCGGCCGTCCTTTATGGCCTGGTCTTATCAACCGTCCTTTATTGTCTGGTCTTACCAGCCATCCTTTATGGTCTGGTTGTATCTGCCGTCCTTTATGGTCTGGTCTCATCAACCGTCCTTTATGGTGTGGTCTTACCAGCCGTCCTTTATGGTCTGGTTGTATCCGCCGTCCTTTATGGTGTGGTCTCATCAACCGGCCTTTATGGTGTGGTCTTATCAAACGTCCGTTATGGTGTGGTCTTATCAACCGTTTACCAGCCGTACTTTATGGTCTGGTCGTATCGGCCGTCCTTTATGGTGTGGTCTCATTAACCGTATTTTACGGTCTGGTCTTATCAACCGTCCGTTATGGCGTGGTCTTATCAACCGTCCTTTATGGTCTGGTCTCGTCAACCGTCCTTTATGATGTGGTCTTATCAACCGTCGTTCATGGTTTGGTCTCACCAACCGTCGTTCATGGTGTGGTCTCGTCAACCGTCCTTTATGGTGTGGTCTTATTAACCGTCTTTTATGGCGTGGTCTTATCAACCGTCCTTTATGGTGTGGTCTTATCAACCGTCCTTTATGGTCTGGTCTTATCCACCGTCCTTTATGGTGTGGTGTCATCAACCGTCGTTTATGGTCTGGTCTCGTCAACCGTCCTTCATGGTGTGATCAAGCGTCGTTTCTGGTGCGACCTTATCAATCGTCGTTTATGGTGTGTGCTCTTATCAACCATCGTTCATGGTCTGGTCTTATGAACATGCATTGCAAGTTGTACTGTAGTTTGCAGAGGGCACGCCGTGAAACTCCTTTCGTTGAAATTTCGGGTACTCCACCCACGAAACCTTACCCTGCCCCAGCGGCTCGGGTAGCTTCGTAAGGCCATATCTGTAATCGTCACGTTTTTTCGGCATTTTCCCTCTTTATGCTACAATCACGTTAAAAGGGGTTAATAGAAAAAACGAGCGTCAAGGTTTCCCCGCGCCTGCTAACCAAGTGAATCCGCGTGGCTCGAGGCCGGGTGCTTTACAAAACGAAAAACGGAGATTCTGAAAAATGTGAAACACACGCCTGCTTGAAATCGACCTGAGGCCACGGATGCTTTGCCCACAACCCACAACAGCGACAAACAAGTCGCGAAACCGAGCACCGTTTTTAATGCGGTGTATAAGAGGATTGCGACGCTGAAAAAGCCAGTCGTCGGTAGACAGAAATGGTCGAATCGCTCTTTTGGTGTGTGATGATTTGGGTGTTATCTTGCCAGAATGCTGAAAGCAGCATGTACCACTTTTAGTGACCCCGGAGCATCGTACGAGATGCCTGCAGCTCCTACGAGTATTAATAGGCACAGGCGGGCAGGGAAAATTGTCGGTTGGTGTGATGACACAACATATCAGTGTCACCCCACACCCGGAACATGCGAAGTATATTTCGATGCCACGTGACCTCGTCTCTGACATGGCCTGAAATGTCCGTCTACACATCTATGTAATTCCTGCTCCACCACGTGCACGCGGGACTTATCGCCAAAAGCATAATATTTTGGAAACCAATAGTTCGATGGTCAACACAAACACGGAGGAAATTCCCAAATATGAAACACGCCTCGGCCCTACCAGTACAAAACTTCCCTGCTCCGACTCGCTGCCTTGCGGGGCGGGGCCCCTTCGGGCCAAAACAAAAACATCCTACGAGTAGTATGTAGCAGTATTTTGAAAAAATAAGTCTACGTCTCCGTTTGGTTTACAGCTGCAACACAATTTGTGGTATAATTGCGAACTTTTACGACGCCCTACCGAAAACGACATTTCTCCCGTGCTAACGGTCGCAGTAGCTCTACCACAACAGTTTCAGCGGGCGTAGACAATAGGCAGTAGTTTTCTAGACAAGTGCCGGATTAACCCCATGCCTCTTTCATCGTGAACAGTAGTACCTATACTCAAAAACAACGCATGCCTCTGCTACCCTTGACTCGGATTTGAAACTGGGAACTTCCTGAGGCTGCTTATACTGTCTTAACTCGGAGTTTGTCGACAATGCCGAGCACTATAATAGTAGGCCAACCTACGTGGGCTTCTGGTTGGACCATTTGTAAGCGTTCTACACCTGCACAGCAGAGTGTAGACACCGAACACAAGCTCCGCAAATAACAAAGTTCCTGCTGCTGGGCACTCTTATTTCACGATGCACATACAGTAATGGTTGCCTTCCCTCGCAGATGCAAGGGCCCCAACACCGTAACACCTCCTAGAGGCCATAACGAGCACGGTGTTACTCAATAGCTACAGTAGTCCGAGGCTTAGTAATGGAGCAATGCCGTCTTCGGCAAGGAGTCATGAAATGTCGCTATTTGTAGTATTAATAGGTAAATTGCAGTTTCAAAAGGCTGCAATACGCCGTACTCGTATTATATACGTATTTGTTTTGACTGAAGGGGCCTCTTACTAATGTCATATAACCTACAGTACATTGTATCCCCAATCTATAGTAATCTGCTCGTATACAGCAGTAGCAGTACAGGACGCCTATATAAAAGGAGGAAATAAATCAAAGCTGCTGACATTCACAGGAAAGCAATAAATTCGGGAGTCGTGGTGCTCTACAAAAAGAAAAAACGACCTACGTACACTCCTTCCCAGTGTCAAAACGAAAAACAAACGAGTTCGTTAGGATTTCTGGACGAAATTACGAAAAGCGAGTTTTTCATATTTGTATTTTACTTGGTTTTATTATACCCCCCCCGACGTCGCGGTCCCGAAAATGGGAAGTGAGGTGTCGGGATTTTGTTTTTTCGGGTACCCAGTGCTGCTCAAATTAGTATAGCACGCACGCAATTCCAACCGTAAATCCAGTGTCCTGATCCAGCTTTTTTGTTTCTTACTGTCTTAGTACCGTATACCTGGTACTGTACCGCTGTAGGTGTCCTGTGCTGTACCTGCATACGAGCCGCTCATAGACTACCTGGTACCGGTATATATTATACGCTGTTGAGCCGCAGCTCCAATGATACTATATCAGATGATCCCAAGTTTATATATACAGAGTTGGGCACCAAAGCCCCTTTTCGGTTCAGTCGGTTATCGGATAACCGACAAACGTCTTTCCTTGGTTTTCGGTTATTGTTCCAGAAAAAACAGAAAAACGTAGCAGAATATGTGTGACTCAAGCTGGATTCCGTATTTCAGAAAGGATGCGTCTACACGAACTTCAGTATAACGGGGCCTGATATCATCATTTTCCATCAACTCTCAGCCCGATTTTCCTGTAAACGGCTCCCGAATTTCATATTTTCCACTGCTGCAAAAGTCTCAACATGATTATTTTAGTTCATACCGGGTACCATTTATGCACAATGGGGATAGTTTCCAATATGTTTACAGGCTGGTTCAAGCATACCGCCCAAAATGTATTCAGTCGCCAATGTCCACGCCGTGTTTTGGAGATAGACCCTGAAATTTGGCACACGTGTTTTATGCGCCCTACCCGAGCCTTTAACGGATGTTTTTTTTTTTTTTTTTTCCCGCCAGATATTGTTTGTTTTGTATTTTTTTGGGAAATTTGGGTGTTAGGAAAACCAAAATTTCCGGCGAAAAAAAACACACACACACACACATTCGTAAAAGGCTCGGGTAGGGCGCATAAAACACGTGTGCCAAATTTCGGGGTCTATCCCCAAAAAACGGCGTGGACATTTGGTCTTTTGTGCGGTAAAAGTGCAAAAATAGGCGTTGCCTCGTCATTACTTAGTTTCAGTATAAAATCGATTTTGGGCGGTGAATATGACCTAATATGATCATACGCAGTCAGCTCTTCGAATATTTGCGTGAAACTTTGTACAAACATGCCTTGGACCACCTGGAAGCGGCTCGTTCAGAAAAAAAAAATGGCGGGAAAAAAAGTTTTCCTACGGAAACGCCTGACTATTGTTGACCTCTTTGAAGGCCTGTGATTGGTCGGGCCACTTTTTCGGCGGTAGCGCCAGTTCTAGGTCCTTGAACAAAAAACTGGCGATGTCACCCTCTTCCACTGTTCATGGCGGTCAGTATGATACCAAATATGTGACATTGGAGTTGCTACTGCATGCGGCATTCGTGACTGACGAAAAAATGGGTGATACGCCTGAACCGTATGTGTATGTGCTAACACTACCAGTACTGTACAAGGGGTTTCGACACAGATACATCTAATAATCAACCGAAAATAACCGAACCAGTTATAGGATTTCGGATAGATAGGCCAATAGCCGAACATCCGGATAAGGAACGTCGGTCTTCGGTTATATATTAATACCCGAGTCTCGGTTTCAGGTCAAACAATCGAAACTTCGTGGACTGGGTTCAGTTTTGTTTTTCGCCGTAAATTGTCGAAAATGTGTCCAGTTGAGATGCTTGTGCACATTTGGGCCCCCTGAGACACAAACAACTCTGAAAAAAGAACAAAAAATAAAAAACAAACATTTATATATAGTTGTTCAGCAGGGGCTCATACAACATATAACACGTGTGAAAAGTTTCAGGTTATATCCCGAAAAAGCGGCGTGAACATCGCCGCTTTTATGCGGTTACAGTGTGAGACGTACGGCATTGCCTCGTTATTACTTTGTCCCAGTATATGATCGGCTGTGTGAGTTAAACCCTCGTACTTGATACTGATCCCAATGTCCCAGTATATGATCGGCTGTGTGAGTTAAACCCTCGCACTTGATATTGATCCCACTTAGTCAGGTCATATAATATTTGCGCGAAACTTTTCACAGTTCACAGATATCGACGCCGGCTCATTTGACTTATTTTCGCGCTGATTTCAATAGGCCTATTGTTTAGGCCCCTGTAGCTAGGGACCCTGAAAAGCGGGTTTCGAGGGGATAAAGAAAAGGAAGGTGGAAATATGCAAATTGTTGTCAGCACAATACCTCCCATCCTGCAAACTTGGCGACGTTTTTGACCAAAGTCAAGAGGGGTAAGAGAGACACTGTCTACGACCTTTAATGTGATACGTCGTACACACATAAAGTTACAAAACATGAAAAATGTCACTACCAAAACTCGACGATGCACGTTTTTGTCATATCTTACACATTTTTTGGCATAGCGTTTGCCCAAAAACAAATAGGTCTGAATTCGGGTGCTGACGTTTTGTTCCTCTCTTCATGGGAGGTCAGGATTTGCCGACGTTTTCTTCCTGTCGTCGTGCGGGGGCAGCATGATACCAAATATGTACTGTATGATAAATTCAAGCATAAATATTGTAAGAGGTATTCGTGAGGACGAAAAATTGGGAGGTTCAGCTTGAACAATATCGTATCAAGTATTATCTGATGGCATGCTGTGAGGAAATTGAGACATACGTACAGAGTGTGTTTTCTGGAATTTTCACATGGCGTGCTGCACACTACTGCGCCGTTTTGTTTGGGGGGGGTCGCGGACGCTAAGGCACTGGGGTGTGCCCTGAGGTACTGGTACTGCCGACGTCCTGGGAATGCTTCGTAGCGGTACACTTGACGTTGTGGTGACCTGTGCTGTTTGATTCCTAGATACCAGGCAAGTCACTACGATATGTGTTTTACCAGTGCAGCCCTTCCGGCGTCTTGAGTCGAATCATTCAAGACATTACAGGGTGTGGCACTGTACGGGTACATAAAGATACATATAGCAGTGCAATATTTATACAAATCAATCACGACGGTAGGTGTTTCAAGTGATTATCGCTTACTGTAGGCGGAATCTCAAACAAAACCAACGAAGTCGGGCGTGAACACAAAAACACTCACCTCCAAGCTCTTGGTTCCAAGACACATCGAGCTCCTTCAGAGCCTGCAGCTTACCGAGCTCCTTGGGGATGCCGCCTGGGAGGACGTTCGGGTGGCATGAAAAACAAGTGAAACGATGGGCAACATCAGCCTGAAAAATGTACGCTATGATACCGTCTTTTCAGCAGCCTTGCCTCTCCACTGCCTCGACTGGTGTTTCTCGCACGTTTGACAGTCCGATACCTGGTCGAACGTCCTGAGCGACAAAGCGCGGCGCTCGATGCTGCACGAGTTCATGCATCTCGTAGGCTGGAAGACGTATAATCTAACGCACCCGTCGCCTATCATGTAAATGTAGTATCACTTACCAAGTCAATTTCAAGGCAAATATGGTGGGCTTATTTCTGTTCAAGGAAGGAAGATTCCAAGGTTTGTGTTCTGTAGGGTACCTACAAAACCATACCCGGGGTATTACCCGGGTATTGTCCTACAAAGAACGTCTGTAAGTTCTGTACGCCCCTTGCCACAATACCCGGGGTACGTGTACAACTGTTTTATACCCGCACGGAACTTCTGTGAGCTTTGTACGCCTGTGTCACAATACCCGGAACTTCTGTGAGTTCTGTAACACTTCCATACCCGCACCCGGAACTTCTGCAAGTTCTGTAACACTCCCATACACGTACCCTAAATCCACAAACCCTACTGAACATAACCTTGGAAGATTCCATTGCACTGCTGTTGCGCTTTGAATGTCCTCCGACTACCAATACATGTAACTCCGGAAGGGGATACTCCAACCATCAAACTGCAGTACCCGAATCAACACGCTTCTAAACGACAATGCTCCATGAAAGAGAATTATCGCAATACGAACTATATACTACACGGGAAGAAATGTAGCTCGCTCAAAGCCGACCACATTCCAACCACTCGAGCATGTTACGTATAGCGCAGTCATCGGGGCAAGGACAAGCACGTAAAATCTATTAATAGTCGGATTTCGGTGCAGCAGAATCGTCCAAAATAATGGAGCGAGGGCGGTCAGCCCAAACCGGTCAGTCCCTCCCCGGCTGGTGATACAGTCCCACTGGAAGTGCCGCCAGAAAACGAAGATGTGGGCCTTTTCTTTATATTCCCCTTCACACCAAACCTAAAGCTCGTACCTGGTAGTTGCCAGAGCTTGGAGTTTGTGCATTACTATAATAGCATTGTGATTTGTTATATTTTCATCCCCCATAAACATTGAACAATACACGGTTCTTCTGACTGAGCAGCTTATGATATTGTCATCCCCCATATTTAATGAGCAATACAAGATTCTTCTGACTGAGCACCAAAACCGGAACTTCTCTGTGCCACAGGCAAGTGACGAGCCGGATCGGTGATACCCCCGTCAGCAGGACGAGGTATGTAATCGGTATCATGGGGCCCTTAACGTATTGGTCAACGATCGGTTCGGTGGACCGATTCCATTGGCTGTAAAGTCGGTATGATTTAATAGTAAATAGGTGAATCTGCTCCAGTTCACACCTCTACATTTTCGTGGTATGTTACTGGTACCTGGTATGTAAGAGCAGAGAGCGATTTCCTTCATTTTGGGCCCTATCCGTCAACGGAATATGGCGTCAAGGTATACAGCTCAAACGAGAGCGCTGCTTCATCACCCCGCGCCTACCCTGGAGAAAATGTCGTTGCAGGCAGCAAGCGGTTCACCCAGATACTTATACATCGCTCTAAAAAAGATGATATTACACCAGAATGATGCACGGTATTGGGACCGGCGGACGATCGTAATGGGTGCGCCAGATGCAATAGTTCACTATTAGTGGGAGAAAGGTTCCCAATGCCGTACGCGCAGAATGGGGGATACATGCTCGGCGTTCAAAGACGCAATACCAAGAGAGAGACCGTACCATTTATAGCGCAGCGTGTGGTAACCGTCAACTGCTCACCGCAAAGTATACCTGGTATTTGGTAGTATTTATTGAAATACGAGAATTGAAAGAGTGCTAAACAGACTGGTGTTGACATTGCAAACGCTGCAAACACGATGGACCAGACGCACAGCAGCATTGTACGTACGAGTAGGACCCCCTTCTTTTTAGCAGATCGCAATGACGAACGGAAAAGCTCACCTGTAAGACGGTTATTGCCAAGATTTAGCTGCTCCAGCGCATCAAGGTCGCCCAGCTGTGGGGGTATGATGCCTGATAAAGGAGTTTGCGGGAATGGACAAGACGAGACAAAAACAAATTGAATACTACCCCCAGTGTCGGGTGCACGCGTTCATCTTTCAGTTAGGCCATCCCCCCTCAGTACAGTGTCCATTTCCACGGCGGCAGGAAATAAACCTGGAGTAGGTGCCGTTGCGGGCAGCAAGCGGTTCGCCCAGATACCTATACATCGCTCTAAAAACAATGATATTCCACGGGAATGATGCACGGTATTAGGACCGGCGGACGATCGTAATGAGCGCGTCAGATGCAATAAAGCACAATTAATAAAAGAAGGGTCCCCAATGCCGTACGCGCACGGGGGAGGATACTTGCTCGGCGTTCAAAGACGCAATACCAACAACGAGATCTTAACATTTCTAGCGCAGCGTGTGGTAACCGTCAACTGCTCACCGCAAAGTATACCTGGTATTTGGTAGTATTACTGAAATACGACGATGGACAGAGTGCTAAACAGACTGGTGTTGACATTGCAAACGCTGCAAACACGATGGACCAGACGCACAGCAGCATTGTACGTACGAGTAGGACCTTCTTTATTGCAGATCGCCATGGCGAACGGGAAAGCTTACCTGTAAGACGGTTATTGCCAAGATGTAGCTGCTCCAGCGCATCAAGGTCGCCCAGCTGTGGGGGTATGATGCCTGATGAAGGAGTTTGCGGGAATGGACAAGACGATACAAAAACAAGTTGAATACTACTCCCAGTGTCGGGCGCACGCGTTCATATTTACGTTAGGAATCCCCCCTCAGTACAGTGTCCATTTCCACGGCGGCAGGAATCAAACCTGGAGTAGGTGTCGTTGCAGGCAGCAAGCGGTTCACCCGGATACTTATACACCACTCTAAAAACAATGATATTCCACGGGAATGATTCACGGTATTAGGACCGGCGGACGATCTTAATGAGTGCGCCAGATGCAATAAAGCACAATTAATAGGAGAAGGGTCCCCAATGCCGTACGCGCACGGGGGAGGATACTCGCTCGGCGTTCAAAGGCGCAATACCAAGAACGATACCTTACCCTTTCTAGCGCAGCGTGTGGTAACCGTCAACTGCTCACTGCAAAGTATACGTGGTATTTGGTAGTATTACTGAAATATGAGAATGGAAAGAGTGCTAAACAGACTGGTGTTGACATTGCAAACGCTGCAAACACAATGGACCAGACGCACAGCAGCATTGTACGTACGAATAGGACCCCCTTCTTTTTAGCAGATCGCAATGACGAACGGAAAAGCTCACCTGTGATGTCGTTTCTGCCTAGATATAGCTGTTCCAGCGCATCAAGGTCGCCCAGCTGTGGGGGTATGATGCCTGACAAAGGGGTTTGCGAAAATGGACAAGACGAGACAAAACAAGTTGAATACTACCCCCAGTGTCGGGTGCAAGAGTTCATATTTACGTTAGAAATCCCCCCTCCGTACATGGTATATTTCGACGGCGGCAGGAACCAAAGCAAGTCAGTCGGGCCTGCAGTAACACACAACAAAATAATCAACATGAAACTTTAGAAGTATTGTGGTATCATATCATACCTCGTGTTACACTCAGCACGTACTCAAGTAAAACCGTGGGGTCTAAACAGCCGCGCCGGTCATTAATGTTTCAGTTAATGGTGGCATTCAGTGGAGGGATCTCAACACACTACTTGTAGACGACCACGTGGAGACAGCGAGGTCTAGCAGACCGAGAGAGACAGATGTGGCAGCTTGGGCATAGAGCAAAATTATGCACTCGCTTTCTGGATCGCCGCACGATTCCAAGTCGAACAGTCGTCTACTGTTACTACGTCTGTGTTAGTTCTATTAATACTTCTTGGTAAAGAAACAACCGTATTCAATGGTGACAACAACAGAAAGCAATAACGTTAGGGCTGGGGGCTATCAGCTCCATCCAGTACGATATGTACAGGGTACGTCAGCATCTAGTAACCTGGTTCCAAACCCCTCCGGGTGGTGAGGGGTCTCGACAGAGGAGGGCACACCGCTGGAGACACCCTGGCGAAGGCACGTATGTGGCGATTTGGCTTCACCAAAGACCAACAATGCATTAGCTTTGGGTCACGTTTCAACGGCATGTCCTGCGTTTCAGGGGTGGTACATCGACTACGAAAATATTACAAACACGGACCAATGCTGTGCTGTATTGTCCTCTCTTTCCTCATTCGCATATGACATCGCTCGGCACCGTCGGCGCCACTCAGTTTGGTGGGTTTCCGCTGAATTTGGTGCGTTATCGCGGGGTGTGCGTGAGTCGGTGGCAGGACTGGCAGCCCCCTCAGCTAGTGCAGAGGTACTGCCAATGCAGCAGCAGCAGCAGTACTGGTAGTGCATACTTGACCAGGCCCCAGCACTAAATCATGCAGTGCCTAATATTTCACAAGGGCGTCTGCCGACAGGGGGAGGAGGGATGGGATTGCCATCGGCAGAAGAGGAAGATGCCCGCTTCCATTGGGAGCAAGGTTGGGATCTTACCGAATGTTCTGCAAACCTCACCAGCCCTTGGGGACAGCGACCACAAGACTGGGCTACAGTAGTACCTTGATCGTCAACGGGCTCGGAAGGACCTTGCGGGACGTTCGCGATAAATGGGGGTTCCCAAGACAAGAGAGGGTCGGTATCCTCCCTGGCTCCTGCTAGAGTGGGGTCTCGGCACACAGGAGTGCGCCGCCCGAAAAAGGTCTCCAGAAACTGGCATGATCGCGGTGCACGATGCAATAAGCACAAACCCCTCATAGGCCCAACAAAAACGTTTGATATGTACGAAAGCTGGTTAGCCGCCCGTGCCCGCCACGTCGCGCACGCCGCTGCCTTGGACCAGCTGCCCAAGACAGAAAGCTCGTCTAAACCGGACAACTATTAATAGCTAGGGGGGCAAGAGTTGATACATACATTGGTAAAGGCCCGCCGCAGGAGTCTCTCAGGGGCGGGAACTGCCGCCTGCCTTCGGGCGCGGCCAAGTGAAATTCCCTTCGAGTCATCCCCGCGTCGGAGTTGGTGGTGGCATGTGCAGTGGTCGTACTGATACAAAAGTGGCACGGTACCTTGTCTGTATTGTAGTACATCAAGTATCGTACCACACATAGAGTATGACGGCACCCTATTAACAACTATAAACTAGGAACAAGACCACGAACAAAGGCAAGATGATAAAATTACACAAATCATTAGTTCGGGAGTCATTGTTGTGAAACTACTGTACGTAGTGTGGAACGCACCACCCAGTCCCAGTCCCCAAAACGAGACCCAGCCCCAATCGGATTTGCTGCTTTTTACAAATAAGCCAGCACCAGTAATAGAAAAAACATGTACTGTAGGTTGTGCTGGTACCTGGGAACAGCAGTGTAAACGTGTATAGCATGTATTCGAGTTGTAGACTACAGAGGGTGCCCGCTAATAAGCAATACCAGGTATGGCTTAATAAATCGAGGCTCGGTTTCCCGCGAAAATGAGAAAATGGGTGTGAATAACACAGCTCGACGTAGGCAACCGGATACGAATCAGCCACACGAAAAGCAGCAGCGATCGACACGCACACGAGACAACAAATGAGCCTGCCGCGATGTTGGGAATAGCAATGTGGAGCATCGACCGAGCCATCACCAATGTTGTTCACAACGTGCGATCTCCAAATCTGTACATATGAGTGCCGCCTGCACGTACAGTCCTATAAGAGCGAATCCACGTGATAAATCTGTGACTACAACAGTAATAAACAGGACCACTCTCGCGGAGCATGGCTTAAATGTGAACGAGCGAGAGGAGTTGCGATCAAGAAAATGCCGGTTGACGAGACCCCCAAGATAACTGAAAGTGCTCTTCAAGGACTACAACGGTCAATGAGAACCTTAGAAATTAGTGACCTGTATTTTAGAAAATGAAGCTTGTGTGTGCACAGAGTAGGAGATTGAGCCTCGGCACTGAACTAATCCTTTATTTAGAAGTGCATTCAACTGTTTTGCGGCCACACTGCTTGGAATTAGTGTCGCATAACGTTTTGCACCTTTTGTAGGCCGTTGGGCCAACTACTGTAGTATGATACTTACTGTAGTATGATATTATATGATATCATGTCGTACCTTTGAGGTCGTTATTCTCAAGTTCCAGGCCGATCACCCTGCCCTCCGCGTTGGTGGTAACGCCATGCCACTCCCCCATAGCCATACCAGATTTCCAGCCATCTTTATGCTTCCAGCCGTCTCGAAGAGATTTCTGCTCCATTCCTCGTGAATCATAAAACAAATCCCCCCCTTTGGCATTGTTCGTAGTGTCGAAAAAGATACACAGAATCTCGCGATCACGACTGACGGAACCTGCACGATTTCACACAACAACAACGACAAGCACACACAAGAGGACGAGCAAAAACAGTAAACGAAAGATAAAAATCCTTATTATTTAATACGCTTCGGTAGTGGTGGTGGTGATGGTGATGACGTCGTTTTGGATCTTCAGGACTATGCCGGTTTCGGTATGCCCCGCGGGAGACCGGCTCTACCGCGCGCCACCCGACCCCGATCGGCCCCGCACTCGCCCCCGGCCCGCCCCACGCGTCGGCCCTCGGCGACCCCGGCGAGAGAACGCGCCCCGGTGCCGACCTCGGCCAGAGGGGATCGGGGGAAGGCGGCCTCCCGGGGACGGCTCGCTCCGTCCCCTGGAACGGGGCGGATCCGCGGGAGGGGAGGGGTTCCCAGCGTATTCGGAGGGCTTTGCGGCCCGGGTCCAAAATCCACACTAATTTCAAGATCATAAAATCTCCATACTAAAATCAAGTCATCCATACTAAAGTCAAGTATTTTTTTTTTCAAAGAGTCCCCCAGATGTGAAAAATTGGATCTCCAGAACTTCGGTCAGAATCGAAATCGACCCGTAACTTCGCGACTTAGCGGCTTTTACACTAATTTCAAGATGAAAAAGGCCAGACGTGAAAAAATCGACCAAAAAAAAAAAAAAAAAAGGCCACTGCTGTACGTACAAGGGCTGTGCATCCATGCCGGCGTTTTGTTTACACTGCTGTACGTACAAGGGCTGCGCATCCATGCCGGCGTTTTGTTTGTGTCCGCTGTACGTACGTACGAGTCGTACTGCTGGACTGCTGCTGCTGTTGTTGTTATTGCTGCTGTAGATGGGTTATATAGGGACTGGTGCTGCTGAATACTGATTTCACTCTGCTGTTGTTGTAGATTGTGGATGGATGGGTGGATCGGTTGGTGCGTGTGTGTGTCGATCGGTTGGTGCGCACGTAGTACGTGGTTGGGCGGGTGGGTCGGTGGTTGGGTGGGTGACCCATGGGTGTGAGTGATGTGAGTGGATGTTGCTAAGTACGTGAGAGTGGGTGGGTGGTTGGGTGGGTGTGGGTGGGGGGGTGTCGGTGGGTCGGTTGATACGTGGTTGACTGCGTGTGTGGATCGTGACCCATTTCTTATTTTGTATTTTTGTTTCTGAGTGGTGGGTGGGTGGGTGGGTGGTTGGGTGGGTGTGGGTGGGTGGGTGTCGGTGGGTCGATTGATACGTGGTTGACTGCGTGTGTGGATCGTGACCCAGTTCTTATTTTTTTGTATTTTTGTTTCTGTCCGCTTTATACCGGCCCCGCCCTGGTGTGGTTCGGGATACCACTAGTAAGAATTAAGGGCACTAACCGGAAACGGGTCTACCCGGCACGTTCGTAGTCAAAACCGAGTACAGCCTAGAATCAAGTCCAAAACACACCGCACGAGCCAGGCACACGATTGGCCAAAATCACATCGTGCTGTACCTGCTTTTGGGGGATAGTGACGCGGGGACATCTGTACCTGGCTACTTTGCTTGGGTTCCAACCGTTTCTGGCTCTGATTTGTACCGGTAGGGCTTAACCACCTGCTTTATCTCTCTTTGGTTTCAATGCTGAAGTCGTTGTTTCGTTGTTTCGTGTTCTTCCAGGTCATTTCGCCGCCTGTAATTTCACTTTAATCAACCATGACCTACAATCTACAGCTTGCACAACGGAACAAAATTACCAAGTGGGAACATGATGTTTGAGGGATCCTGCCCGTGGCTAATTATCAGGGCTGCTAACGGGTCAGGTCAAACCTCACGGGTCGGGTCAGCTGACCCGCGAACAAATTGGCAGGTCATGACCTGACCAGACCCGCGAGGGTTCCATAAGGGCCCGTACAAACGAGGAACACAAAATCTAAAAGCAAAACCAAAAAACGAACAGACTTTAGGTTTTGGGTGTACAATCGAAGATGGTGTACAAACGCAGGATACGAGTGAAAAACAAAAGCGAAAACAGGTCAACGGTCAAGGTGGAAGACCAGCAGTAATACACCACCCAGCTGCGGTAGAGGCGACGCCCAGCCCTGAAAAAAGAGGAGAGTGTGCCCACATGACTAGTTGACCATACTCTGCTGCTGCAATGGCGCCCGTAGCCTGGAGCGCGAGATCTGCGCTGGATAAAGTACGGGTGATGTGCAAAACGTTTCACCGCTTGCTATATTTACAACAGATGATTTTTTAATGTAAGCAGCACGCAATTTGCCTTGGGCCGCCCCATGAGCCACGGTTTTGGCTACGGCGTTGAACACTGCATTGCCTGGCACCAGCGGCATGTTCTTCGCGCATTGTCTGCTCGCTGTCTTCTGGCTGTCCAGTCTACGGGGCGTTCGTAGCTGCGGTTGCCGCCATGATCTCTGTTCTCGCTGGGCTGTTCGTCCTTCGTGTTTTGGTTTTAGGCCTTTTAGGGGCATTTTGATCGATTTTCGATTAAACAAAACCGAAGAGCAAAAATATCCCAGCGCGGTCTCCTGGGTCTCTTTTTTTCTGTTTCGCAAATCAGAGGGAGTGTATCTTCCTATCTCATTTTAGGTTTTGTTTTTAGAGTCAAAACGCTCCGTTTACACGGGCCCTAACCTCCTGACCCGACTCGACCCGAACCGTGAAATTCGAAAAAGCTCCGACCCGATCCGGCCCGACCCGTGAAAGTATGAACACCTGCTGACCCGACCCAATCCGATCCGCCAGCTTCCGATTGAACTGTGATACACGGTTTGGTTGCGGGCCGGGTCGACTGGACCCGTGTCGACTGGACCAGTGAGGTTTCGCGCGAGTTCAAGACAGAACCCACCGTTCTTGCACATATAATCGTTTGTCATCGCTTTGTTGGTTGATCCTTGGTCCTTCATACTTCTCCAAGAATGTCGCACTTGTTCCGTATTGTTTTATTTTTGTTTTTCGTCTTTATTTTGTTTTGTATTTTGTGTTGTAGACGCCGACCTCCCGAGTCGAACCGATAGCTCTGACCCGAGAAAGCTCTTGCTTCCCCCCCGGAAAGCGGGCTAGCTATGCTGCCTCCGGCGCCGGCAAGCGAGCTAGGTGTGCCGCCTCCGCCAGTACGAATAGCTGAGTCCGTGATATGTCAGCAGTCAGCAGGATGCCTGCTGCTGCTGCTATTGCTGCTGCTGCTGCTGCTGCTGCTTGGACGGCAGACTGCCTTTCTGGCGAAAAAGGTGAACGAACGAAGGTTAATGACGCCGAACTATATCTGGAGATTATTTGCGAAGTTCGTTCGGGCGGTACATTCGTATCAACATATTTGTGGCGGCTGGGTTGGTGTTTTTTTGCTGCTTTTATTTGTTACAAGCATCAACCTTCTTACTTTTGCCGTCATTTAGTTTATCTTAGCATGCGCCGCATGGATGCGTGGCCCTTCTGCAGTGGGCATGTATGGATGCATATACTGTGACTTCATCCTACCTGGAGTTGGCAAAATGTATGCCTGGTAGGATTGTTCCACACGCTACGATATGCGCTCGGAGTATATGCCCGAGAGAGAGAAGCCTTAGGAAGGAAGCGGTACACGTAACGTTTCAAGTGTCGGACCCCGAAGTATATGCACGAGAGAGAGAGCGGCCCTCATGCAAGAAGCGGTAAGTTTGTAACAATTCAGACGCGCGGACCGGATCCGCGGATCCGACCCGCTGGTCAGCAAAACAAAACTCGAGGGTCATGCCGGCTCGACCCGCGAGTGACCCGTTGCTCGCGGGTCAAGACGCGAACCGACCCATGGGCTTTTTAACACCTCTTGACCCGGCCCGACCCCACCCGACTCGTGATATTTGAAAACCTCTTGACCAGACACCACCCGACCCTCGAGATTTGAAAACCTCTTGATCCGACTCGACCCCACCCGTGACATTTGGAACACCTCCTGACCCGACCCGACCGGACCCGACCCAATCCGACCCGTGACATATTTCAGACCTCTTGATCCGGGAACAGCCCTGCTAGTTATGAATAGACATCAAGGGTCAGTTTGGAGGCCTGCTTCGCCTACCAGCTCACTCTTATCTCCTTTCCCCTGTGCGTCTGTTTACCAGCTTCCGGGACCAGCTAACATTTAAACGTCTGTGCTTCTCTGTGTCTGTAGGACGTTAGCTGGGGCGGAAGCCGCACCGTACACGGGAAGGAAGTGCTGCCTCCTGCTGGGTTGATGACGATGATGATGATGACGGTCAAGGCTATCGCGACGGGAATTTCGATATTTAAGGCGGCGGCGACGGGTCAACTCAATTGTATCATGCATACAGCACATACTGCAGATACATCCACGTTTTCGGGACAATCCACTCGGAAGTTAGAGTTGCTGTAGTTTTGACAGCAGACGGTGCGTTATTAAGTGTATAAACACAGCAGTTGCTGTGTTGTATACTACCCGTATATATTTTATTCGGGCTTTCAACATCCCTGCTGGGGTACATGAATCAAAGATAAACATAGTTGATCGCTCCGGGTTACCGCGGCGTATGTCAGTGCGGTAGAACCTTGCTGGTGGCAATGTTCTGGGGTGGGGATGGACGGAGGGCAGTAAGTGCTGAAACAGATCATTCGGGAGTTTTTGGCAGATGGACGGAGGGCCCTAAGTTTTTTTCGGTTGGTGCTCTTGGCCTTGTACACGGTATTGGAGTGTAAATAGTATGCCCAACAGTCCGCATCTACGAAGCTTGAAGCAGGCCGCCTAAAAGAGAAGCCTCGTCCTGACTGAAAGAGTACTGGAAGGCTTTCCTGCCTCTGCATACAAGGGTGTATACATACTGGTACTTGATACCTGGTACCAGGTACCTGGCATATTCTAAGCTCGGTGCTCAGCTGTGTGTGTTTTGTTGTGTTTTGAAATCCAAGAACTGTGAATCTTTACGTGGCCGGTCGCCCCGGTTGTGTAGTGGTTAACCTCGAATACTACTGTTAATGGCGGTGATATCGTGGGTTAGATTCTCCGTATGGGTTTTTTATCTGTCAGATGACACCAACTGTCGAGAGCGCCTATTATAGCGTGGGTAGGCACGATTCGACGCTCGTCGACGAGGGAAGAAAGCGCAGCCCTTTTCGCCATAAAAAATACTTCATAGACACGTTTAATTAGTGAGGAGGGGGGAGAAGAGCCTACTATGTGACTATGTAAACATGTTATGACCTGAGTTACGACTATGAGGAGCCGGAGCAAGAAGGGCGAGGGTGATAAAAGAGATGGAAACCAATATAATGAAATAAACACGAGTACTCGTACGCAGCAGACCGCACAGACAGGTTGTTCAAGGCAGTACACTGTTACGGGGGACCATAGTAAATAGGACTAAATAGGACCTGCGGTACACACCAAAAACTGTATATTTACCTCTTGTTACTAACAATATTTGGTCCTATTTACCATAGTCTGCCGTAATAGACCATGGGCTAAACACAACCTGGCACCATAATATACACACCTACCCTCTCGAGTGGTGGTCCCGCTATAAGGCGACACTATATAAGGCGAATACCTGGTACGGCTTAAACGCGACCTAAAGTGGCTTGACATGACTCTAATAGGAGCGTAATAAGGCCAGTCGCCTTGTGTAGGGTTATGTACCTATACTTCCAGTATAAGACAAGTGGTCGTCTTATGGAGAGGACCTCTACGCATGAGACAACAAAACAGGCACCAGCCCCCTCTTGCAACACAACAGCCCCCTGTTTTCGCAACGGCAGCAAGTCTTTCAAATGCAATATACACCACTTGCGAATGTACTGGTGCCCTTAGGCCACTGGGAAGAAGAGTACGCTGAAGTGACTATAAATAGTGAACAACAATGGCGAGGCGTGTCAACCGTTGCGCAGGGCAAGAATGGTTATCATTGCAATAGGGCCTATGCCCAGAGGTCGGCCAGCACGTGGAGACTACAGGTAGAGCGTTCACGGCAGAGCGGTAAAGCACATTATGTTCGGGGGTCGTTGGGGCGTTACTACAGCTAGTACTACTGCAGCTCGTAGTAATAGTATGGCCGCAGTGTCCGGCGCTACTCCATGGAAGCGTGAGTGATTTTGTAGAGTGTAGTATGTGCAGCATATTCGATGCAGTACAAAATAAAAAAAAGCGCCTAAAAAATGTAGCAACGCCAGCAGACTCCAAGCTGTCTAGACCTACCAGGGTGTGATCTAGCTCGACAGCTGCGCTCTACCGCAGAAGACCCCCATCAAACGCTGTTAAGCTGGACGTCAAGCTAGAAAGAAACATAACAACCTGGGCGAACGATAGAGCAACGTGTGCTGTCGCACTTCCAAATCTAAAAGCTGGCACTCAATATGATGTTACGTTCGCCACAGGGCTGACTAGTACCAGTACGTTTTAGGTTAAACGGCTTATAACGGTACGGCACCTGTATAAGGAGAATTCAAGCCGTTTGTCATTGTAAATAGTGTAGATCACCTTACAGCGGGACCACCACTACTGGTTGCTGTACCGACTACCGTATGCCATGTACCAGGTACAGTATACAAAAGTGTATACCAGCAGGGTATGTACCTGTGGTACGTTACTTTACATGAAGCACGTGTATGTTAGGTCTACATTGCGATTGTTTCTTATGGTGCAGTGCGGTTCCGAGCGGTTTTACCGAGCTGCACCGCATCGTTTGATTTTGCCTTTTACACCGTAGGATTATCAAAAATAGCATCCGCACCGCGCCGAATCGTGCTATTCTAAACAAACAAATCCGCATCGAACCGCACTGCACCGCACCGCACCATTCGAATTTCAGAAAATAAAACCGCGGTCATACCTTAGGGTCTATAAAATCAAGTAATTTGCTACGGTGCGGTGCGGTTTTGAACCGTTTTTTCCGCATCAAACCGCACCGTAGGAAAATCACAAACAAAAATCCGCACCGCACCGTAGGAGTCAGAAAAACCGCACCGCGGTTCGGTGCTACCGTTCTACCCCGTGAAAACCCTTGGTTTCTATACATACTTTACCCTGACCTTCTACGCGCTGTTTCAGGGATTTCGTCACCAATATTATTCGACATCAGGAATTAATGCCGTTTTATCTATTTAAACACTAAAACTTCGCACACACCTTCCGGGCCCTAATGCCTTACGCCGAGGGGTGCATTGAGGAGATGCAAGTTGTCTTGTTTTTCTTCGCCAGTTATCTGGGGTCTTAGGGTTTCCCTGGATATTGGCCTTTCTGGAAGCCCAGATGTCTTCGTAGCGAAAAAAACAAACAAACTTGCACCCCTTCCGTCAAAGCTTGGGGGCATAATATAATGGCACGGAAGGTTTGTGCCAAGTCTCAGGATCTAATTCGAAAACACCGCGTGAACGTGTGAACTTCTCCCAGGAAAAAACGCTTATGTTACCGTATTTTTCGAAACAATTTGGTTTCAGAATATAAATTTACTTTTGGCGTTATATTTTACAAGGATATGTTCTGTAGAGTTTGTGGATTCCGGATAAGGGTATGGAAGTCTTACAGAAGTTCCAGGTACTGGTATGGAAGCCTTATAGACCTCACGGTACGAGTGGGAAAACGAATGTTGTACCCGTACCCGTACCCGCTCCCGGGCATTTTTAAAGTTGGATACCCGTACCCCGAGTATGGTGCCACGGGCGTACATTACTCACAGAAGTTCCGGGTACTGGTATGAATGTCGTACAGAAGTTACAGAAGTTCCGGTACGGGTAGTACCCGGGAAGATACCCCGGGTAATTCAGAACACAAACTCACACTTACAGGAGTTCCGGGTAGGGGTATGGAGGTCTTCAGAGCTTACAGAAGTTCCGGGTACGGCATGGAAGTCTTACGGAAGAGGCATGGTACTAATAGCTAATAGTACGATAGAAGTGCGCCTACAACTTTCCGAGGGTGGTGACTTGATTGTAGTATGATTATCTTGATTATAGTATAGGAGCTCTAGACCTCACCCGAAAACTTATTTTGATAAAAGACGAAAGTACAACCGGATGAAAACCTCAAAAGGCCTACAGTAGGAATATCAACAATACTGCTGTAAAACACTATTAATAGACTACGAATAACGTCACCCTATGTTATCTAATATGTTGGGCTAAGGAGTCCTATCGTGCTGTACGGATATGTGACGCGGACTCTCGGTGAACAACAGTTCGCCAGGCTCCGATCGGTGCACCCCCAAGTTCTCCTGCGTGTCATTGACTTTCAGCGCCGACAGCGTGGCGACTAAACGACCCACTCGTACGCGAAGGCCCTCAAGCAGACACAATGCGAGAGCATCGAAACGACCACCGGTAAACGGCGGCTGTTCTTTGCGGGGGCCGTGGCATGGCAACACAAGGGGCGACTACCCAGTCGGGTTCTGCTCGGGACAATGGTAGGTGAGGAGGGCCGCGGGCCGGGCGGACAGCCAAATACTTGGCAGAAATGCCTTGTTGAAGACCTCGAGGTGTTTCGAGCCACCGAGGGGTCCACGGCACGTTCCCCTTTGGTGTTTGGAGTAGAGACCGCAGTATGGACCGTTGAAGCAAATAAGGCGGGAAAGTGGTACAGGGGGGTCCTCGAAGCAGCCGAACGGTTCATGGTCAGGTGGCACAAGGATGAGGCGGACCTGAGTAGGCAGCGCCACGCATCCGTTGTGAGTGGTGGACAAGGGAATGGGAAGGGGGGGGGGGGACAGTCGTGAGGAAACCGCGGTTGACGAGAGCAGGAAGGAGACAGCCGACAGGGCAGCAAGGTAGCAGGCCGACTACAGTAGTAGGTAGAACCCGTCTAGGCTTCCCGTACCGTGCACCTCTATGGCTGCTTCGAACGCGGCGCTGTTGTGTTTCTGTTTCCTTTTCCTTTGACTTGTGCCTCTCGTTCTTATCCCTGTTATAGGGAAGAAGTACTACCTGGCTTGGTGGATGGAGAGCCCGGATTTTTTCCTTCGTCGTCCTTTCTGGTTTGCTTTCGGTTTCTTTGCTTGGTGTATTGCCTGTCTCAGCTCCTCCAGGGGAACACGACAGTGATGCTACAACCACTCGCAGTAGTTTATTTTTTTATTTATTTTGTCGTGGTAGCTCTTTGCCTTTGTTTCCTCTCCTTACGTATTTTCTTAGGCTTTCTTAATTTATTTAGCTACGTATTCATTTTGGTTTTTGTTATTTCCTCCTCTCTTTCTTTGTCTTTCTTGTTTGGCATGAACATGACGCGGACTTGAGTAGGAAGCGCCACACATCCGTTGTATGGGTGGCGCCCAAGGGGGTGGATAGCGGGGGGGGGGGGGGGGGGGGGGTGGGGGGGGGGCCGGCGGGGGGGGGGGGGGCGGGGGGGGGGGGGGGGGGGGGGGGGGGGGGGGTCGTAGGGAAACCGCGGCTGACGAACGCAGGAAGGAGACGGCAGACAGGGTAGCAAGGTACCAGACCGACTAGTTGGTAGAACCTGTCTGTACTACCGATACAATGCCTAGAGGTTGCTTTTGGTGTGCTTTGGTTGCCTATCATTTCCTTTCGTCCTCAGTCTCCCTCTGTTGACGTTGTTTTTGTTTTATTTTATTTTATATTGCCTGTCACATCTCGTACGGGGGACGCACGACACTTTCTTTGTTTTGTTTTTGTGTTGTTTTTTATGTTGTTTGTGTTTTGCTGCCTTTTTATTTTATCTCCTCTTCTCGTTTTCTTGTTTTTTCCCCTTCTCTCTCTTTCACGCATCTGGAGTGCTAACAGGGTAGGTCGTGTATGTCGTATGTATATGGCATTGCATTCTCTGCTCTGCTTACTACATTGCAACGTAGTATATATGTGTCGTGGTTTTGTGGCCACATAAATAACTGGTATCTCTATGATGAAGAATCGGCACTGACACTGTTTGAGGTGTATGTCGACGGGTAGAGAGAACGGTTTAACGTGAAGAACACACACATCGTATCACACAAGTTCCGGGTAGGTAAACGAATGTTACACCCGTACCAGCGCCCAGATTGTTTTTCAAAGGACATGTACCATAAATAACAGTGTAAAAGACACCCCATCTCGTATACCAGACCCCCGCATATTCCACCTGGGTGGCCATTACTCGAAAATTATAAATGACCTCCCGAGTTGTCACCCGGGGTACGGTGTATACCACACCCCCTGAGGTAATGACTCATATTCAGTATGACACCCCCCAAGTTATCACCTCGGGTAAAAGTTTGCCGCGTTCAACGAAACAAGTACCGGTACCCGTACAACACATCAGCAGTAGCACACCACGTGTGAGAGAGTACCACAGCATACGTGGGCCCATCATGCGATACGGTACCGGAAGTTCATTACCCCCACGTAGGTATACCGGTAGTACGGTACGGTAGACGGTAGGAATATAATGTACTCCGTGTCAGAAGGGGATATTGGCGACCATTCTCGGGTTGAAATCACATTGGATTACCATCAGGGGAGCTGTAACTAGCTGCACAGGAGAATGGCAATAACAACGAAAATATTACACATTAAATCTCGCGAAAAACGGTAGGTACTGACACCGCTTTGAGGTGAGCTACGACACCCCCTTGTTATCACACCCCTTATTACGCTCTATCACACGCCTTGGTACCTGGCTGGAATGGGGCAGCAAAACTCCTCCGTAACCGGTGCTATCACACCCCATACTATTGGTATCACTATGACACTCTTCTTGCCTTGCTGCCCGCCTATGATAACAGCGTGCCGGCGAAAACTTGCAACCGCTGACATCACACATGATGAGTATCACACCCTGTCCCGACTGCCTGGCTGGAATATCGCAGCAACAGTAACACAAGGTTGTAACCATTGCTATCACCCTCTCCTGCTATATACCACTATTAATAGTACAGTGTACCACCCGGGAATGGTGAGAATCCTGAAATGCCCGACGACCACCCACTGTAATACCGGGGGTGCGGTGCATTACCACACCCCGACAGCAGTAGTATCCCACCGCAATCATAAACATAATATATATATATATAATCACCGGGGGTGTGTTATATATACACTGCTCTCATATACGGAGCCGCCTTCACCGCAATTCTGAATTATTATCTAGGACAAAGTATAGAAATCGGGGAAATAGTTGTGGCCCGCGTGTGGTTCCACTATTATGAGAAGGGATACTTCGAAAAACGCCGAGAACACTACTTTAGACATTAACCCTAACCCCAACCCCCACCCGACCCTTACGAGCTTTGTCCCTAACAAATCTGGCGCTTTTAAATTAATTTTTGGATCATTATTTGGTCGACCACACTGAAAGGCATGATATCACGAAATATTCCCCGATTTCCATACTTTATCTTAGATAATAATTCAGTGATGAGGTAAAGGCTACAGCCTATATATACGGCACCCCTACCCCGAGTATTGTGCCACGGGCCTACAGAACTTGCAGAACTTACAGAAGTTCCGGGTACGGGTATGTGACATGTGACCCCGGATCTGAACTACTCTTTCTCTTTCTACTTTCTGGTACGAGCTGGTTCAGGCATATCACCCAAAATTTCGTCAGTCACGAATGCCGCATGCAATAGCAACTCCAATGTCACATATTTGGTATCATACTGACCTCCATGAACAGTGTGTGTGTGTTCTTCACATTAAACCTTCCTTTCTACCCGTCGACATCCAGCACACCCAGTGTCCGTGCCGATTCTTCATCCTAAAAAGGTACCAGTTCTGTGGTCACAAAACTACGACACAGAGATACTACGCTCAGTGCAGTAAGCAGAACAGACAAAGCAATGCCATACGACAGGCAAGACCTACCCTGCTAGCAATCCAGGTGCATGAAAGAGAAAAAAAGAAAAAAGGAAAAAAGGAAAACAAAGAGAAAAAGCGCGGAAGAGGGTGACATCGCCAGTTTTTTGTTCAAGGACCTAGAACTGGCGCTACCGCCGAAAATGTGGCCCGACCAATCACAGGCCTTCAAAGTGGTCAACAATAGTCAGGCGTTTCCGTAGGAAAACATTTCCCCCCCCCATTTTTTGTTTCTGAACGAGCCGCTTCCAGGTGGTCCAAGGCATGTTTGTACAAAGTTTCACGCAAATATTCGAAGATCTGAGTGCGTATGATCATATTAAGTCATATTTGACGCCCAACACCGATTATATACTGAAACTAAGTAATTACGAGGCAACGCCTATTTTTGCATTTTTACCGCACAAAAGTCCAAATGTCCACGCCGTTTTTTGGAGATAGGCCCTGAAATTTGGTACACGTGTTTTAGGCCGTTTCTTATGGGATTTTTTTCAGGTTCATAAATGGACCCCTTTTGACTCGTCTGTTTGTGACTTCATTTTTGAAGTCTTGTAGCCAAGTGTAGTTTGTTATGGAAAAGTATGACAAAAAAACGCATTTCATTTTTTTCGTGTGAGGCGGAGACCCCTAAAGACGAGAGACCACACACAAACCAAGTACTGCTGTACCAGGTACCAGGTGTGATATTATACCAGGTATATTATACTCCGTATACAGCAGCAGACAACAGTGCTACTGCGACCGACCGTACGAAGCAGGTATATACCACCGAGATCGTACTTGTTCAAGGCAAAAATTTGCATCGAGCCACCCCAACATCGCCCAGCACGTGCCGCCTCTCCGCGCGCAGCTCTTTCGACCCCAAGAGAGCGGTGATGGCACCTAGATGCCGAGCGTGCTCGGCTAGTCGAGAGCATCGTGTCGGCTCTGTATAGGGACAAAACGCACGCTCACAGAAAGATGTTGCAGCAGCAGTGGTAGGATACGAGCTGCCCAGCGAGAGCTCGTTCGTCGATAACTCCTCAAGACGATCGACGGCTCACATCCACCTCATCGTCCCTCCCCGATGCCGTAGTGAGAGTTCCTGACTGAGGGCCGGGCGAGGAGTTTGGGCTTGTACGCGACCGCTTCTTCAGTCCGTATATACAGCAGCTCTACTCGTACTACTGGTGTGCCGGGTATATGTATAATCGTACGAGTGCTGTTTGTTATACTAAACATAGTGTGCATATAAAAACCTATACAAAGGACCAAATTTGAATTTCAGTTTGTAACCTCTGACCCTGTTCATTCTGGGGCGCAGAATGAGTGAGGTGGCCTGGTCAAACTGATGTTCACATTTTTTTGTGATCAAACTTTGTCGTTTTGGGTTCCATAAGATGCTGTTTTTTTGCCCTTGGTCAAAAGGGGTCCATTTATGAACCTCAAAAAAAGTCCATAAGAGACGGCCTTATGCTCCCTACCCGAGCCTTTTACGAATGCTTTTTTGTTTTTGTTTTTGTTTTTTCGCCGGAAATTTTGGGTCTCTTAGACCTATGCAAATGGGAAAGCGATGTTTGAGAGCGATGTTTGAAATATTTCCCTGGAAATTTCAGGCTGAAGATCCGTTCGTACCGCCGCTGTGGGAAAAAAGGAAAAAAATGTTTGATTTTTCTTGGATTTTTTCATATTTTTTTTCAAACGGCTGCAGGCGGCGCAATTTGTTCTTTCTCGTTGCAAATCGTCAACACCCTGATAAAAATCAGCTCGTGCGACGATAGACCTTCGATCTCGACATAGACTCAGCCCACGGCCAACCCGCTTCGTGTCGGGCAAGGCCAACGAGTGTAGATGACGGCCTCGAAGGTATAAGGTGGATCCATGGTCTAGGGGGCGAGAGCTTGCCGGCGGCGTCCTACGCTCTTCTCCCAAACCCGAAAAAACCCCTATTTTTTGCCATTTGAGCGGATCAGAAATTTTGTCATCTGTTTATGCACACCAGCGCCAATTGTTTGTTTATCAACGCCTGGCCAGCGCCCGCCACATATCACCGGCCATCGTTGAACACGGTGACCCTAGGTGGGTCGGAGCCACTAACGAGCGCACCGCTCAGAATTCATGACGCAGTCGTTGGTTTGTCGATCCATGTCTGTCGAGGACTCGAATCTCGCCGCTTCGAACTAACATTCGCTGAGTTTTTCTCAAGCCGATCTTGTCCCAACATCGGCCAGAATTGCCTTTTTCGGGCTTTTCCAAAAGTTGGGAATATGAATATTCCGTTTTAGAATCGGTCCCATAGCAAGCTTGTTCGGAAAAATCTGGCGGGGATCTTAGGAATTCAAACTTTTTAGGGTAACTTTCCCATTGGCATAGGTCTTAAGACCCAAATTTCCCAAAAATTACAAAACAAACAAATACCAGGTACCAGGTACCAGGTACCGGGTATGAATGAAGAAATATGACGCACGGCAGTATACGCAAAGGAACGGCACTAACGAGTTTCTGTGGTATACCATCCCCGTACGAATCACTTGCAACCGAATACTATTAATACCAGGAACCTGTGCATGGCATATACAATGTACCACAGATGCTCCGAGTACCTTGGAGTAAATTAAGGAGTATTGGAGATAAAATACTTCAGGTACTTCGTGTACTCGGAGTATTTCGGGGTTCGATACTCCAGGATACTGCTCGTACTCGGAGTATTTCGGGTATGAACACTCTCGGTACTACTTGTACTCGGAGTATTTCGGGGTCCGATACTGCGGGTACTCCTTGTACTCCGAGTATTTGGGGCTTCAGTACTGCTCATACTCCAAGTACTCCGAGTATTCAGGCCACCAGTACCCTAATACTCTTAAGTACTCGGAGTACGAAATGTACTCGGGTACTCGGAGTATACTCGGAGTGTAAAGTACGTTAGGAGCATCTTCGCATCATTTTAAAGACTCGGCCGTCATTCCTCCCAAGTTCTGGGAGCATGTGACTGGCGTTTATAGCATTTCAAAATTCACAGATGCTCCCATTACCTCGGAGTATAATTAAAGTATTTTGATAAAAAATACTCCAGGTACTTTGTGTACTAGCAGTATTTCGGTGTCCAATACTCTCGATACTCGGAGTACTCCGAGTAATTTAGATGTTTTTACTCCGAGTCCTGCTTGTACTCGAGTATAAGTACTGCTCATACTCCCAGTACTCGGAGTATTTGGGCCTTCAGTACTGCTCATACTTCAAGTACTCCGAGTATTTAGGCCACCAGTACTCTAATACTCTCAGTACTCGGAGTACGAAAAATACTCGATACACCGAGTATACTCGGAGTATCGAGTACCTGGTATACTCGGAGCATCTGTGCAACAATGTGAAGAACACACACAGCACCACCTGGTATACTGTACAGCAGTACCGGCCCGCTCATAAGAAACCAGAAATCGGGCTTAGGCTGACTTTCTTATTTGAGAAAGGGGTGTGTCCCACACTATCTTCAGTATGATAGCTGTCGACTTTCTTATTTCCCCCGTAATGTTTAGGCTGAGTTTCTTGTGGGGCACTTTCTTATGAGAGGGCCGGAAGTGTATGAAAATAAGGGCGGAGACAATAAAAGGGATGGGAAAAAGAAGAGGTGGGTCAGGGTGGGTGCGTCTATACTTTCGACGAGAAGGAGAGGAAAGAAGGAACAACGAACTCACCGCGCTCTGGAGTGGCATCCCTATCCGCCATGTTGCCTCCGGTGGTGTGTTTCTTGTCCTGCCCGCAGAAGGCAGCACAAGTACAAGGAAACTACAGCAGTCCAGCAGGAGAACAGAGGTTGGAGTGGAGAGATACGATGGGTAAATCCAGCAGCAGCAGCAGCAGCAGCAGCACCAGCGGTAGCGGTAGAGTAGGAGTAGCAGTAGCAGTAGCGATACGGGCGCGGGATGGCTCGCTGTGACTTGGTCCGTGCTCCGCCCTGTCGTGTTGGGATGGCTTGGTGACTGGCCGCTCGTTCAGGTTACGTACGAGCAGGAGCCTTGCAGTTGGCGCGTGCACTTCGTCCGCCGCGTAAAGATTGCACTCGTAAAGAGTTGGAAGGCTTCATTTTCCGGGGTCTCTTCAGAGTTATTTGCCGGGTAGCCGCGGGTGGTTTGCACCTGTGTTGCACTGCCCACAAAGTGAGCAAAAAAGTACTTTCAGATAACGCCTGATTTGTGGAAAACGGGGTTGGGTCAATATCAGCCCCGAACAAGGCCCTTTTCACAGACACCGTGCTCCCCACAGAAGCCTCCAAATGACACACCACACGCAGAGCAACTCAATCAAGTCATGGTAGAGCCTGTTCGGTAGCTTGATTGTGCTTGATCCTCCTAGAGTTGGATTAATTCAGTTTCCTGCAGATGGAAGCAGGTAGCAGCTTCGGTCGAAGCAATTACGCCGCTTGTTTAGGCAATCTTCACCGCCGAGGTCGCGGTGGAAGGCGTGGACGAAATCGCCCAGAACTCTTCCTGTGCCCGTGTATATATGCAAGGAAGGTTTGCAGGGGCGGGAGATATCGGGATCGATCCTACAGACGGCGTAATCGGCCTCAGAAGTGTGCCTCAAAAATCAAAGAAACGTGTACAAAAACGCAGTCATTTATTTTCTGCTGTATACGAGTTCGTACTCGTATTCATATTTTTCGAGAAAAATGTTCGTTTTGAGCTCTAAAAAACGACTTGTTTACAGTACAAGAAAAACGACCTGGAACCACATTTTCAAACTTCAGCGACGAGGTCGCGCACCGTAGAGGGCACGGAATCGGCTGCCACTTTGCCACACTGCTGTGGGTGCATCAAGGAGTATTTTGAGGGGCGGGAGATATCCGGATCGACGATATTGATGGAGCTGTGGTGGATTGCATATTTTCCCATAGGAAAAAAACAGGGGTATTGTTGTTCCAGTTGTCGATTGCTGAAAGTAGATTTGGCCAAATCACGATTATTTTGTGGGCAGTGCAACACAGGTGTTGGTAGATTTGGCCAAATCACGATTATTTTGTGGGCAGTGCAACACAGGT
>MEHQ01002329.1:159140-233271 GCA_008828725.1 Saccharina japonica
GTTGTCTGGACGGGATGGAACGTGGCGGGAGGGGACGGTTGGTGCGAATATCCTAGGCGGGACGGGGCGGTACAATACGATGAATTTTGTTTTTCATGACGCGGACGGAGACGGTAAATGTATTTTTTCAAGACGGGACGAGCCAGCATTGTTTATTGGTCGACGGAACGGGACGATACATAGTTTTTTCTCGGCGAGATGGGATGGTACATTTGTTTTTCTCGTCGGGACGGGATAATCTCGTAAATAATAATAATTTTCTGAATGCATTAGGTCTACACGGCCGTCCGTCACAGCCGCCGCCTTCCCGACATATTCGACGGACAGAAGAATTATCAGTATGAACGGTATATCGACGGGAAGGAGTGACGGCAATAGCTGGACCGGGCGGTTCGGGCTATTTTTGACGGCGGGGCGGGGCGTACTAGAGGCAGGTTTAGTCGACGGGACCGGACGGTAAGGGAAGTGTTTCTCGGCAGCACGGGACGGTAAAGTGCAATGGGAAAAGTTGTATTAGCGGGACGGGACAGTACGAGTTAACGGTAGGTGACATTGTCGACGGAACGAAACGGCACAGCGGTTTCATTTCGACGACGGTTTTACCATCCTGTCCACGTTACTACCACTAATTAATACCGTCTCGTCAGAAAAACATGAAAAACCTTGATTCCCACCCCTTTCCCAGTGATGCGGATGTAATCAGCTCAGCGTATTGCTTGAGCTCGGTGCACTGCTTGCTGCTTGAGCATGTTGTGTCGCTTGTACAGCAAAGGACTGTGTACAGTACTGCGGACATTCGGAATAGAGCATAAAATACCTCGACCTGCGCTGGATTGTGTAGCGGACGATTTTCCGTGGTGAGGGTCCGCGGCGACGAATGCATCCCGCGATGCTTTGAAGGACCTTCCAGCGCTTACCGAGTTGAAGGCCGACGGAGGGATCCTTGAGCGACACATATTGCCGCTCAATGAGCATGTCATCAACAACCAACGCCGTGTTCATGTCCGTAGCCAGGGGGTACTTCGCATGGCTTTGCCCATGCATGGGGTGCTTTGACGGAAGGACACGCCTCAGACGCCGACTATGCTGAACTGTATATCTTACTACAGTAACGACCGCTCAAGAAAACATATGAACTGTATATCTTAACAACAACCGCTCAAGAAAACAAAGTCGTACGTAAGCCTTTGCTAAACTATAATGCCGTTTGGAACGCCTTTGGAATATAAGCATTTGGTTTTTAAGAATTTGGCGTTCTGCACCCTTTTGCGAAATAAGAATGTGGACATAAGCATTTCCGCTTTATTAGTCGGAGAGAAGATAAGACGCGAGCCTCAACCAAAATAGGAGATTATTATCATCTGTCGCGTACTGTATTTGAAGGGTGCCTGGCGAACATAATGATTAACAATGTAGTACACGGACACCTACCTCTCTCGCAGCGCCTCTTACAGCAGCAGTTGTGTTGATTATGTCAGGTGTCTAGCGTGCGATGTATTTGAAGAGTGCCGGGCGAACATAATGATAGACAGCAGACAGCACAGTGCCGGGCGAACATAACGATTGACAGACACGGACATGACAGCAGTTAGTAGTCACAGTTAACAGTCAGTGCAGGTAAAACGGTCAATTAGGCAGTTCAGTGTAGGTAGCGTGCGGTAAGGGGACAACTCGTACACCGGGTGCTTGGCACAGCCTCGCTCACGAAGAGCGGTGGGTCGAGGGTCGGGATGCCATGAGGCAGGTAGAGAAGATGGAGAAAATATATATTATTGTTGTTGTTATTATTATAGTTATTATAGTTATTATCGTTATTATTTATCGTAGTTATTATACTAACTGGGAGCAAGGGGGCCTCTCATCCCCAAGCTCTATGACCCTTGAGAACAGGTCAAACAATACGTGACCCATCCCGGGAAACTTAATTCACTCAATCCATCTTCGTTGATGAATTGCAGTCACACAACCAAGGTTATTGTACTAATACGGCAATGTCACGTATCATACATTTCAGGAATATCACATCAGACTTTGATACGAGTAAATCCCACATGCGGTGCATGGGGAATGCCGGCGATTTATCATGTGACGTGACGGCAATACGGCAGTTTTGCGTGTGACGTGACGGCAGTATACTGGTAACTACTAGGTTTTAGTGTAGACACTGCGGCCGTACGCTGTGACGGCTACTCGTGTTTTTGGTGACGTGCCGTCATTCCCCATCTTTGTGTATAACGATTGACAGTACACGGACATGACAGCAGTTAATAGTCAGTTAATATTCAGTTAATAGTCAGTGCAGGTAAAACGAAAAATTAGGCAGTTCAGCGTAGTTAGCGACGTACAGCAGCCTCCTCTCGCAGCGCCTCACTTCATTTAAGTATATGATCCAAAGGACGACATGCAAACCATCGTGGATTTGTTTGTCCGTTGCGCTGGTGGCTGGCGGTCGTGCTGCTCTTCCTGTGTTCGTGGCTTCGCTTGCGCGCCCAACGAGCACCCTTCGCTACAGTAGGTCACAAGGAGCACTAAGTAGAGCAGTATATTTCGTTGTCCCTTATCTACCTGACTTTAGATTAAGTAGCATTAACCCTTCTAGAACTGCAGTGTGTGTTCTTCACATTTAACCGTCCTTTCCACCCGTCGACATCCAGCACAACTCCTCTCTTTCCTTGACCTTCGTGTGTGGTACGAAAACGAAACGGAACTGAGTAGGAAGCGCCACGCATCCGTGGTATGGGTGGCGCACAAGGGAATGGAGACGGGGGGGGGGGCGGTTCGGTTCGTAGGGAAAACGCGGCGGACGAAAGCAGGAAGGAGACGGCAGACAGGGTAGCAAGTAGAGGTGGGCACCGGGAGGCAAAAAAAACAAACCGAAACCGGATAACGAGGCATTAATCTCAAAACAAAAAACCGGATAAAACCGTTTTTTTCAGCCGGTTTAACCGGTTTTCGGAAAAACGGTTAAAACCGGATGGTGACGTGAAACGCCTCCAACTCATTGAACATCACGGAATGTTTGGGTCTAAAACGTGCTGTTTATATGTGGGTTCCGAGCCACAACCACAGCACACGGGGTGACGTGATTTCAAGGTGTAAAACATTGTCGTCGTGAAGAAGACATTGCCGGTGCACAGGTATATACCTCCCCCCAAGACTATCCAGCACTGAACAGCGGTCAGCTGTTCGCATGTTGGATTTCCAAAAACCGGTTTAAACCGTTTCTTTTTTAACGGTGTCCACCTTCAACCACGACCCACCGCCCACAATATAGCAATCCTATTGAAAGAGAAAAAATAATAGAAAAAAATAGTGCCTCGTTTCCTAAAGAAAGCAACATGTCAATTGTATCACCCCCTTACTACGATCTAGTCTACTTCTTCTGACGACGATTGAAGTACAGCAGTATACTGTAGTCTATATAAACGTATTATAAACTACTTGACTATATATAGACCTTGTGGGGCGCGGAAGCTTTCCTCGGCATAATATATATCTTCGTAGGTGACAGTCACTCTCAACCTTTCTTTGATTTTGCCGAAGGAGAAGTTCTTGGCTTCCTTTGCTTTCTTCTTTCTTCGGGATTACTTGCTTCCTGTCTTTGTTTTCTTTAGCTTGCAGATCAGCGTATTCGGAGGGATTTCCAGCGCGCGGTCTAACCCCTACACTAAAATCAAGTAAACACATCAACACTAATTTCAAGACAACAATTTCCACACTAATTTCAAGATATTTTTTTTTCAGACTAAAATTAACTTTTTTTTCAGAGAGTCCAAAAACAGTGAAAATATATTATACAGATATATCTCGTACGTGAAAGTTTTGTACACCTTGGTATAACACTATACTGCTGTGTGTATCCTATTATAAGTACTGGTGGTGGTTTTATTCGGTAGAGAATCAGTGAAGAAATTGTCCGGTGCTCCCGGTTTTATCCGGTTTTTATCCGGTTTTATCCGTTTTTCCGGTTTTATCCGGTTTTATCCGATTTTATCCGGTTTTCGGTTAACCGGTTTAAACCGGCGATAAAAACCGCGGTTTGTTTTTTCAAAAACCGTCTACTCGTACACGCCTGCTGGGTTTCCAAAAACCGGTTTTAACCGTATTTTTTAACGGTGCCCACCTCTACTAGCAAGGTACCAAACCGACTAGCTGGTAGAACCTGTCTGTACTATTACGGAGGACCGTACATAGTAAATAGGACCAAATCTTGTTACTAAAAATAGTCAAATATGTCGGTTTTTGTCTGCACCGTAGGTCCTATTTACTATGACCCCCCGTAATACGAGTATAAACCTGCCTGGGCTGCCTGGAAGGTTCTTTTGGTGTGCTCCGGTTGCCTGTCCTTTCCTGTCGTTCTTAGGTTTGCTCTATTTACGTTGTTTCTCATTCCACTTCTTTTCGTTTCATTTCATTTGATATGTATTGTCTGTCGCATCTCCTCTGGGAGAAGCACGACACTTTATTTATTAATAGTTATTTTTTGTCATGTTTTTGTTTGGTTGTTTGATTGTCTGTTGGTTTGCTTAATTATGTGTATTTAATTTTTTCTTCATGTTTTCCTTTTCGCTTTGTCTCTTGTGTTTTACTCTTTTTCTCTTTAATCCACCTGGATTTCTAGCAGGGTAGGTATTGTCTGTCGTATGGCATTGCGTTGTCTGCTCTACTTACTGCACTGCAGCGTAGTATCTCGGTGTCGCAGTTTTGTGACCACAGAACTGGTACCTCTCTAGGAGGCATGGTCGAGGACATATCGGATTCGTCCCTCTTTGGTATGAACTTTTCTATCATCGACATCGACTTTAGCGAGGTACGTCTGCGCTTGGTGTGTCTCTAAAAAAGTCCTACGAAGCTTCTTGCGTGGCCAGGATTGTCGCACGTACATATTCGGACTGCCCTACTCACCCATGCCCCTCAAAGTAGCGCGGGGTGGCGACCTGACAAATTATCCCTCGCATAACTCAAACATGGTACATCGGATAATGCTCATACCCCTTACTCACGCTCCAACGGCAAATTCAACAAGAACCTACGGTTAAACTTGAAAGGGGTTGCAGCAACGGATTTCGTCAAAAATATCCGCATGCTGGTCTTTCGAAGCTACGAACTGAATGTCGATCTGGTTTGCACGAAGCAGCTCCCTAACAAAATGAAAACGCACGTCGATATGCTCGCTCCGAGCAGAACTAATAGGGTTCTGAGCCAATGCTATGGCCCCCTGGTTATCTTCGAAAACCCGGACACATGATCCGCTTAGCTCTGGACAAATAAACGATTATACCGCGCCCGTGAACAAAGCCTCCTTCACCCCTTTACCTAGGGCAACGTACTCTGCTTCTGCTGTGGACAACGTAACACACCTCTGCGTGCTACTTGCCCAACTGACGGCCGCACCCCCCAGGGTAATTACCGTCCCCGATACCGAGCGTCTATCATTCGCCTTATCAGCATAATCGACATCACTATACGCATTCAAATCCAGTCCCGAACCCCGCACAAAAGTCAATCCCAAAAGCCTGGTCCCGTGAAGGTACTCCATAATCTTCAAAACTGCTCTCCAGTGCCTCTCCGTAGGGTTGTGAGAGTGACGCACAACAGCACGCACAGCGTTGGAGATGTCCGGCCTCGTCATGGTCGACAGCCACATCAAACTGCCCACAGCCTCCCTGTAAGGCCGGTCTCCACCAGGTTCGCCTTCCTCTCTTGGACCTAGTTCCACACCAGGGGTAGCGGGGATGTTAGAGGATGAGTTAACGCCAAAACGATTCAACATGCTCTCATTAAACGCCTTCTGCGTAATCTCCAAAGTCCCCAATTCCCAGTCGCGTTTGAAAGCACAACCAGTGTACCAAGTCAGTTCTCCGAGGTTATTCGTGGGGAATTTCGTTACCAACGCGGCATGAAAGTCTCGGCATGACTCGTCCGATCCTGCAATCACGATGTCATCCACATGAACAGCCATGATCAGTTGTACCTTGCCGTCCACAACCATGCGAAAAACACAAGGATCAGTTCTACACTGCTCCATACCGTACTCTACCACGGTTTCTACCAATAATCCGGCCCACTGTCGTCCACTCTGCTTCAGACCATACAGCGATCGGTTCAGGGGAACGATCTTGGCTGACATGTCACCACACCCACCGGGTAGTTTCATGTATATCTCGGCGTCGAGTTTCGCGCGAACAAAAGCTTGTGCGACGTCTAAATTAAAAATGTTCAGACCGTGTTCGTTGGCAACAGCTGCCCGAAGTTTAACTGACGCTGACGAGGGAGTTGGTGCGAATGTTTGAAAGTAATCTACATCCTGCACCTGGCTAAACGCCTTAGCCACAAGTCTAGCCTCTGTCTTTACTATCAGGCCGTCCTTGTCCGTCTTGTAGGTAACCACCCACTTCAAACCTACAGGTTTCCGCCCTTGCGGCGGTATCGCTGCTTCAAACGTACCGGTCGTTTTGTGACCGCCCAATTAAATCGTCATGGCATCTTGCCACACCGCTTTGTACTGTGAACGCTCGACATCTGCTACGGACTGAGGGGGCGGTTCTACGTGTTCCGGGAATCCACTTGGCATGCGCACGCTTAACTCCCCTTTAATATCTGCTGCAGGTCCTCCAGCCATCAGAGCCAGTGCTTCCTCCATCATCCAGGATGTACTCTTCAGCGTTCTGCTAGATATCGTCCACTCGTACGCTGCCGCAAGCAGCGCGTCCGCGAACTCAGGCCTAATCCTTGGCAGGAATCTAGAAGGTTCGCCCTCCAAGCGTTGGCTCTGACCCCCGGGTACGGCCCCTCACTGTCGCGGGGAGCCGTCCCCAGCTGCTGAGCTCGTGAGCTGGTCTCCCCGACAGGACCGCGGGTGGATCCTCACCATTGCCTTGGTCGGTGTCGGAGGCTGATGCCTCGCCCGGATCGCTTTCGGCCCTCCCTGCCGGGACCGAGGAGGCGTCTACGCCGCCCCCTTAAGACGAACCCATCGTCTCGGCTGTTTCGACCCTCCCTACCGGGGCCGAGGAGGCGCCCACCCCCTCCCCTTGAGACGAGCCCGTCGTCTCGGCTGTTTCGACCCTCCCTACCGGGGCCGAGGAGGCGTCCACGGCGCCCCCTTGAGACAAACCCATCGTCTCTCAATTCCCGTCGCCGGCATCGCCGGCGGCAGGTGCCTGTTGAGCGCGCTCCTCCAAACACGCGTCCAGATCGAACCCCCACGTCAAATCGAGGTCGTCCAGGCGAACCAAACCTTCGTCCAGCTCATATACCACCGCCCCACCACCTCGGTCCGACGTGCTTGCGTCGTCTGCCTCGGACCCCCCCCTCTTCCACAGATAGGGAGCCACTCGACTGGGCAGGTACATGTGATGCAGGTGACACGCGCTGCCAGGTTATGTTGCGCGTGATCAGTACAGTACGGTGTCTAGTCAGCACTCGTACCGAGTCTCGGGGGTAGTTGGGTGCGGGGCCAAGGTAAAAACACTACTGTGCTTTCGTCTGGGACTCGTTCTCCCTCTTCACCTTGCAGTAGCCAGGCTTGAGGAAAGGTAGAAGTACTACCGGGGGGGGTCTACCATACCACATCTCGTATGGCGACTTGCTCTCGGGGTTAAGGTGGTTGCTGTACGGTTCAATGCATCGCACGCCCAGTGCGACGCTTCATCCCACAACGACCCAGTTGCGGGTAGTTGCGCGCCAGGGTATAGGACGCGAGGCTGGATTCCGCCCGCCATTGCAACCGTCTCAATCAAGCCTAGCGCGCGCTCTGCTACCCCATTGAACTGGGGACTGTCTGCCGTCGTGAATTCCTGCTTCATCCCTCGTGTTCTACACAGGTCTCCAAACTCCCCCCCACGGAATTCACCACCCCCGTCCAATCGGACGATGACCACTTTCGAAGGGACATCGTCTGCGCGAGAATCCGCGAGGAACTGCTCGAACGATTCCGCGGCGTCCGACTTGTGGCGTATAAAATACACCCAAGTATACCGTGAAAAGTCATCGCACACAATAAGAGTGTACCGCTTCCTGCCGAAAGACTCTACCACCTTGGGACCACTCAAAGCCACGAACACCCTCCCGAGCTTCTTACCCGCTCGTGTGTGCGTGCATTGCTTGATGATTTTGCGAAGCCCCTTCGCCATGGAGCACCCCCTGCATTCCAGCAGGTTTCCCTCGAGGACGATTACTTGCTGCCCCGCGGTCTTGCGGAGTAGAACCTCGTGGGAGTGTCCAGCCGCGCAGTGGCAGTCGTTGATGTCGATCACGTGCTAAATGGGCTGTTGCCCTGGGGCGAGTACAGCACAAGCCTTTTCCCCACTACTGCTGTCGATCCGGTAGCCGTAAATGCTGTACAGATTTCCACTCAACGGAAACACGATCGAACGCTCTGACTTGAGCCGGACTACAATCCTCGAGGGGCGTCCGTCGAACGTATGGCCGTTTTTGACGAGAGTGGGCAGGGAAAATAGGTGATAGGGGAGGTCTGGCACGTGCGCAACGTTAGTCATCAGCACTTGTACGAGATCATTTCCGGACCAAAGGACAAAGCGAACATCACCGTATCCTTCGATCGAGCGATTTGAACCATCGGCGATGCGCATTTTGCATTCTCTGTAGTTGAGCATGCAATCTGCTGAGGGCGTGATGTGAGTACTGTAGACGCTCCACTATCGCAAATCCAGGACTCGTCTCCTATCTGCCAAGCCAACTCTCCTTTCCCCATTCTGCCCGAACCATCACCGAACTCGCCTGTCTCTTCGACCTTGAAAGCTGAGGCCTGAGCCGAACCTTCACCGTCATCGTCCGTCGCCCCAACCTCGGGCGATACCGCCAGCACAGCGTCTTCCTTCGACGAGGGGCAGACATCTGCAGTGTGCCCCAATCCGTTGCATCGGCTGCACCACTTCTCTCTACAGTTTGCATTAATTTGCCCTCCTTGCCACACTTGAAGCACTTCCCTACGAAAGTACTACCTTCGGTGGCCTTGGCGGTGCTGGCATTGCCACCGGCAGTCGCGGCTGAGTCTCCACGGGACTCACCGCTGGGGTTTGCACCCCTCTTTCCAGACCTCCCTGGCCGGTATGGCTGACCCCTGGCTGGGCAACCTCGACAGGAAGCAGTTTTCCGGCGTCCCGTCGATCCGAAATCCCGCGAATCATCATCACGAAAAATCGTCTCTCCTCCTGCCGTAGTACCTCGTACAGCAGTGATGGGTCCTGCCCCTCGTGGGCTCTTCCCTACAGCAGCGCTTTTCTCGGCGCTGCCGGACTCCGATTGCCAATGGCTGCTCCAACAACAGCAATAGTCTCTCTTACAGCAGTGAATACAGCAATGTTTCCTGCTGGTCTCTCTCCTACAGCAGCGCTGCCCTCAGCGCCGCTGAACTCAGGTCGGTCGTTGTCCGTCATGAACTCGGCCATCATGCTCCTCATGGCATGCATCGTTGACGCTTGCCAATGCTCGACCACCAGCTGAAACTCGCTTCTCAGCTGTTGAACCTCATCCTTGGGAAGGCCTTGCTCATCTTGAGCTGGCCCTTTTGAAGACATCCTTGACTTCTGGTTCCAGACCTGAAAACGTCAAGCTTTTGACAACCTCACTACAGGGATCATTATATGATATTTCCCGGAAATTACAGGAAGTTTCTAAAAACAAAAAAACGTAGAATCACAAATAAAAACGAACAGCCCACAATAAAGATACGTATCAAAACCAAAGGCATTTTGCCCCACCGATTGACATGACGAAACAGAAGGCCTGCTCGGTAACACAAGGAACTGGAGCTCCCTTCTACCCAATGCCGGCGTCACATGAGCCCTTGTGGCCGGCACACTGCTCTCCGATCTGCCGGCAAGGCGTGTCTCCCCGAACTGCAAAAACACAGCATGCCGGTAGTCCAGATGCATGCACCAGGAAAATTAATGGGGCGCGAGCCAGCATCTCAGCCCAACGAAACCAAGGTTGACATGCACCCCACAACCCATGGGTCCATTGATACGTCGGCCGTTTCCAATTTCGATGATTGCATCGCTCGCGAGGTCAATCTGCTCGTACTTGTACGGTGCTGGTACTGTGTCAGAAATGCGCAAATCACGAGTACTCGAACCAAAATATCACCAATAATATCGTTTCGCCGATCAAGGAAATTTACGCAGATTTTGCTGCTTGTAGGCGCAACTCGTGCTCGACCTAGGGAAGAGGGGCGCAAGAGACATTTGGCGTGGCTGCTGTCCTCTACTAGAGGGTTCGAGGAGAGCAATCGGCGACGAAAATGGTCTCGCCCTTCAGAGGTAGGGCGGCCCGCCGTCCAGATTCGCCAAGACAGAGATGTACCCCGAAAATCTTAAGAGAGCAGATCAAGGACCGACTTCGAACAGCAGCGCGTTCTCCCTCGACAAGGCACCCCATGACCAGCTTCAGTCTCTCAAGTGGTCCCTCTGACCTCGGGAGACGGCCTCAAGTAGCCGCAGCAGAAAAGAAGCCTCCATCGGGGAGGTTTCAGCCTCCGACCTACGAGGATGATGTAGATGAAAACCGACGCACCGCGATTCCACTAACTTCTGATACGAACGAGTACGAGCAGATTGACCCCGCCAGCGATGCAATCATCGAAATTGGAAACGGCCGACGCAACAATGGACCCATGGTTTGTGGGCTGCATGTCAACCTTGCACACCCCGCACGAATACGAATAGTGTTGACGAATATTCGTGAAAACTATCCGTCGAATAGGTAGCATTCGTCCACGGACGAATATTCGCCCCACGTTTTGGGAGAGACTATTCGTCCAAGGACGAATATTCGCTCCACGTTTTCGAGATACTATTCGTCCACGGACAAATATTCGCCCCACGTTTTCGAGATACTATTCGTCCACGGACGAATATTCGCCCCACGTTTTCGAGATACTATTCGTCCACGGACGAATATTCGCCCCACGTTTTCGAGATACTATTCGTCCATGGACGAATATTCGCCCCTTGTTTTTGAGGGGGTATTCGTCAAGCGCCAACGAATAATTCGCCTACGTCAGACGAATACTTTTTGTACGAATGCTGAAATATCTATGTGGTGAGTACAAAGCCGAAAAAAAAGAAAAAAAACGAAAGCTGCGGGGCTCGAACTTACGTCCTCCACTCAATTCAGAGTTGTACACATCATTTTTCATACAACCCTGCCCCCAAATATAAGGGCGGTTTTTTCATTCATTTTGAACCCAAACGGTCCTTATATTTAGCGACATAGTGGTACCTGGTGGATTTTTTTTTCTTTCTCGAAATTATATTATTTCTTACTCTTGCTCTTTCTACAGCAGGATATTCCTGTTAATGTGCCGGTTATCTACTTACAGTATTAGTGCTTGGGTCCTCGCCTGGTTTTTTGCATCGTTGTGAGAAAGACCAAATTAAATGAAAAATACAAGTAATTATTTGTGCAAGACGATGCGAGCACTGGCATACCTGCTACTATTTATTTGTGGTGTTGACAGTAGTAGTTACTATTAATATTACTATTATATAGGTTTGTCTATCGCCCGCGTTTTTGAGAGGGTATTCGTTCGTTCCACGGACGAATACCCGCGAAAAACATTCGTCGAATAGGTAGCATTCGCCCACGGACGAATATTCGTCCACGCTTTCGAGATACTATTCGTCCACAGACGAATATTCGCCCCACGTTTTCGAGATACTATTCGTCCACGGACGAATATTCGCCCCACGTTTTCCACGTTTTCGAGATACTATTCATCCACGGACGAATATTCGCCCCCACGTTTTCGAGAAAGCATTCGTCCATGGACGAATATTTGCCTCACGTTTTTCAGAGACTATTCGTCCACAGACGAATATTCGCCCCATAAACCGAACTTGAAGCCAACGAATACGAATACCTATTCGTATTCGTATTCGTGCGGGGTGTGCAACCTTGGTTTCGTTGGGCTGATGTTGGCTCGGGCCCCATTATTTTTCCTGGTGCATACATCTGGACTGCCGGCTTGCTGTGTTTTTGCAGTTCGGAGAGACACGCCTTGCCGGCAGATCGGAGAGCAGTGTGCCGGCCACGAGGGCTCAAATGACGCCGGTATTGGGTAGAAGGGAGCTCCAGTTCCTTGTGTTACGGAGCAGGCCTTCTGTTTTGTCATGTCGATCGGTGGGGCAAAATGCCTTCTTTTTTTCAATATTTTTTTTTTAAATACGTCAGCTGTGAGTACGACCAATTGAATGGTTGAAACTCAACGTATCTTTATTCTGGGCTGTTCGTTTTTATTTGTGATTTCTTCGATTTTGTTTTAAGAAAATTATTATAATTTTCGGGAAATCTCATATGATGATCCCTGTAGTGTGTTCGTAGATTCCAAATCTGGATGCCCTGACTGCCCAGCAGTCTGACGAGATGTTTTAAGGTCGTTGCATTAGAGGACAGAGCGAGAGAGAGAGAGCGGAGAGAGAGCGGAGTGCTCGAACTCTCCTCCTGAACGAGGAAGAATTAATTCCATAATAACGCCTGCGAATATATGCGCAACCCTCTACAACTTTGTAACCGTCATTGCTGACACGATCCAAACGAACAGCAAACATGACTCGCAATTAAATTCACCGCTGTTGCTGGTTTTCCAGACTGAAGCGGGACACGCAGCCGAGCACACACGTCGAGATAGACCCTGCTGTTGCTCGTACCTGACACAGAGTACAGGACACTTATCACATGTACGGGGTTAGCATTTCGTGGGCATCGGTCAAGAGCAAGAGAGTCATAGTTGTCTGGAAAACTTTCCCTGGCCTCCTGCAAAGCAATGGGTGCCGGATACAACGGGCAGACACTGCCGTATAACGTCGTAGACATTTAGGCGGGCTGGTCAACTCAACTCCTGTTGATGGAACGTGGCACGCGAACGAGATGGGGAGGTACAGTAGTAGGTATTTCGATCCTGCCAGCCTGGTCTAAATAACCACAACGAACTACGGCGACGAACGCGTTCGGACGCTCATTCATCGAATTTAACGAACAACCCGCCACACCGGTTGTTTCTGTCCAATTGTTCAGCTGGGAGGGAGTTGATTGCGGGACGGTGAAGACTATATCTGGGTTAGGAACCCACGGACCAATCTACGGCAGTCGGACTCCACGTCATCCACATGTCAAAGTTTACAATGGAATACCAGGTACTTGGAACCACCATTACCACCACTCGTCGGCGAGGATAAGATAGACGACGTACGTGCAGGACACTCGGGGCCGAGTGGAGCTTACGAGTAGCATATGTGTAGAGACATCATTGAGATGAAATATACCAAGAGAGTTGTCGAGGGGTAATCCTTCTCAATTTTAAGAGCAGGCGAGCCAGTGTCCCGCGCGCTCGCAGGATAGTGCCCAGCGACAGAATAGCAAAGGGCGCGCTGAAGGTCCATGTGCAAAACACGACAGCGGTTCATGAGGCTGTCAGAGTTAGGGTTATGGAACTGCTATGACGAAGACGAATCCTGTGAATCCGTCTGGGAGTACTGTAGTACGGGATGGAAAAGGTCTTCATACTTTATGGGCAAGTAAGTCTCCACGACCAGACCGAGAAGGCCAAGAGCGTGTCGCAGAGTGAACTTACCAGCCGCGGGAGATGAGGCCACTGGTTCATCCCAAACTACTGAACGGGAAGAACGCACTCTAATAATACCGCGGTATTATCAGAACCGGAGCAAGGAATGATCCCAGAATACCGCAACCCCTGTTTCACCAAAAAGGCTGTGTTGCGAGCAGTGTCTCTCCACCGAGTCAGGCTAGAATTAGACAACGGGGAGAACTTGAGAAGAAACCGCCCACCCACCACGACAACGTTTCTGTCAGTCCAGTATCAACAAGGAACGACTATGTTCTTCCCACGAACCCACGTCACACTTTTAAGAATGTACGATACTGTAGACGAACTTTTTATTGTTCTGATCTTGACAGATCTACGATAGTATGCGGTAACATCATCAGTAGGAGAAAAAATAGGAGTACTCATAGTATATCGTATCATAGGGTATTGGAACATGGGGTATTGAGGGTACTGACACATGATCAGATCATGGGGGTCATGTAGTCATGTAGAGTACGTTTTTATCAACTTCTTAGGGTGGTCGCACCATGAGATCGCACCAGTATTGTGAGCCCCACCGAGCTCACTCTCCCACCACACCACCGCTCTCTAGAGCACGGCTACATAAGCGCCACCTTTCAAACCATTTCTTAGTTTTTTGTTCTAGTAAACAACAGTGAACCTCACGGTCACTACAGTAGGTGCCATCAGCCACCTGCCTGTTTCTCTAAGAGAGATCCACACGTGTTTCTCCACGAGAGATCCACATCATGATTATACCTGGTTACGAGCCTTGAAAACCAAGGGCACCGTAAAACGATGATCTTCAAGGTCGCCACAGGGTCTCCGAAAAAACAAATCAAATCCGACACCACACTCCAATTTTTTTTTTTTGGGAAACCAATTATGGGGGGGGGGGGTGTCAAAAATTTGATTTAGGCACCCTCCGGCGTATAGGGGGGTACATACCATACTAAATCCTATATAAACGAAATCAGAGCATCCATAAACTGGACTACCATAATATTTCCTATATAAACCAACTCCATACTAAAACCTATATAAACCAATAGCAGGGGATGTTGGTGAATCGTCCCCGCATTCCCAAGGGTAGGCGAGGCCTTCTAGACAATACAACACCACCCAGCGTTTCTGCTTAGGGTTATAAACGAAATCAGACCATTCATAAACCGCAGTACCATACTATTTCCTATATAAACCAACTCCATACTAAAACATATATAAACCAATAGCAGGGGATGTTGGTGAATCGTCCCCGCATTCCCAAGGGTAGGCAAGGCCTTCTAGGCAATACCACACCACCCAGCGTTTCTGCTCAGTTAGGGTTATAAACGAAATCAGACCATCCATAAACCGTACGAGTACCATACTAATAGTATTTCCGATATAAACCAACTCCATACTAAAAACTACATAAACCAATAGCAGGGGATGTTGGTGAATAGCCCCCGCATTCCCAAAGGCAGGCAAGGCCTTCTAGACAATACCACACCACCCAGCGTTTCTGCTTAGTTAGGGTTATGAACGAAATCATACCACACATCCATAAACCGCAGTGACATAATATTTCCTATATAAACCAAATCCATACTATTTCCTATAGAAACCAATAGCAGGGGATGTTGGTGAATCGTCCCCGCATTCCCAAGGGTAGGCAAGGCCTTCTAGACAATACAACACCACCCAGCGTTTCTGTTTTTCAATCTTGATACGAGTGGCTGATGTGGCGAGTGTGGTGGCGGTTCCCCAACTCCGACCCTCCCGACAGTATCAACACATTCCTTGTGCAGTGTGTTTGTATAAACCATTGTGAACACAGTGTACAACCAAAGCCAAGCAGTAGTAGACGCTAGATGCACGTACATAGAGCAGCGTCTGCAGGCGTAGACAAACAAAAAAAAGCAAAAAACACACGGGAAAAGAAAAAAAGTGTTTTCCCCTCCAATAAAGGGGGGGGGTAGTGGGGTGTCTGGGATTCAGATCCGCGTGCCCCCTTGGTCGCCAGGGTCATCACGAGACAAGACAGCCATCGCGCCATCAAGCGTGAAGCTACATCCTTGCCATCAAGCGGGAAGCAAGTTAAAGGACAGCTCTTTCACTATCAAGGGAGGAACTGCTGAAGGTGAACAACAAAGCTACGCTTCGAAAAAGTGAGTGAGCAAACAATTGTACGTACGGGTACGAGTATAAAGCCGCTATCAAGCGCAAGGAATGTTCTTCAAGGACAAGAAATAGACCGAGGAAACCTACTTCTACTGTTGTTCGAACACCATGGGGGTCATGTAGTAACAGCCGCTTTTCCTAATTGAGAATTGCCTTTCCGATGAGAATGAAAATCGAAAATATTTTGTTTGAATTGTAAGAGCTGTACTTCCCTCACAGTCATTTTGTTCATTGTAAACTATTGTCAGTTGTGACACCCGTCGATGACAATTTTTTTTAATGAAATCGGCATCGGCAGTCTCAAGATATCGAAGATCCCAAAAAATCTGGATTTATGGGCGAGGTACCTCGCTCATAAATTCGAATTCCCTGAAATCCTTGATTTTTCGAGCCTGTCAAGGTTGATTCAATTTGTTTTTGTGGATCGATGCCTACCATCGAGGAACATATTTGTTTAGGTCAATTTTTGACCGTGAGCGAAATACAACTCTTAAACAATAACAAAGTACTAGAATGTGGGTTCCAGGTTCTCGACCCAACCGCCGCATGGATATTGTCCCGCGTAGGTCCCACCATTCGCCGAGGTCGTGGATACCCGTATCTTATTGTACGACTGTGGTCACCCATATTCCTGGGTTATTTGTTGTCGTCAGCAGTGACATTGTCCCGTGACAATTAATCACTGCAGACATGAATACAAGGCCCGTGCTTTTCACCCCTCGCTCTCTCTCCTCCCCATCAACGTTGATGGTCGTTTCGTGGGATAGTCCGTACCGATCCTATACCAAAACCTGGCTGCCCTCTAACAAGAAAGGGAAAGTGCCATAGATGTCGAGTCGAACCGGGGAACCCACCCTCAAAAATAGATTTCATTATCATCGGAAAGGCAATTCTCAATTTGGAAAATCGGCTGTTTAGTCATGTAGAATAGGTTGTGACCAACTTATTGGGGTGATCGCACCATGCGATTGCACCAGTGTTGTGAGCCCCACCGAGCTCACTCTCCCAACACACCACCGCTGTCTAGAGCACGGCTACATAAGCGCCACCTTTCAAACCATCTCTATATTTTATGTTCGATTGAACAACAGTGAACCTCACGGTCACTAGGTGACATCAGTGACCTGCGTGTTCCTTCAAGAGATATCCACACGTGTTTCTCCACGAGAGATCCACGTCATTAGTATTTTATCAACAGAAATATATATTTATGATCGTATTAGGTCAGACACAGAGAAACTGATCATACAGTCCCTATTCGCGACGGGTGGTCCCACGAGCCCTCGCGGGAGGTGAGGCCACTGGTTCATCCCAAACTACTGAAGGGGAAGAACGAACTCCAATTTTACTGCCGTGTTTACATTATTTGCTTGGTGCATTGCCCGTAGCGGATCAGGGGGGCACGACAGCCATGTTACAACCCTTCGCAACCTTGTTTTTTATGGTTGCTATTTTTGTTTTTTTTGTCCTTCCGTTGTTTCTTAGGTGTTGTTCATTTGTTTAGCTACGTACTCATTTTAGTTATGTTACGTCCTCCTCTTGTTGTTTTTGTCTCGCGTGCTTGGAATGGAGAGGGGGGGGGAGGCATCGCACGTAGTGAAACCGCGATTGACGAAAGCAGGAGGGAGACGGCAGACAGGGTAGCAATGTAACAGACCGACTAGCTGGTAGTGCAGGTACAAAACCTAAACTTCCTCGGGTGCCTCGAGGGTGCTTTAGTCGTGCTTCGGTTGCCTGTCCGTCCAGTTCGTTCTCAGTCTTCCTTTGTTTACGTTCTCTAATTTTGATGATATACAACTCTTACCCGGCATATAAGGACCGTTTATATTAAAGTTTAATATAACAGTTCTTATATTCTGGGTCAGAGTTATAGTATATTTCATGTTGCCTGTAACATCTCTGGGGGACGCACGGAACTGTTTGTTTATTACATTTTCTGTTTTCGTTTTTTGCCTCTTCTTTGTTTTTTTTTAATGTACTTCACGCATTTTTCTGTACTTGTAGCAGGATATATCGTTTCTGTCGTATATTGAATTTCATTGTCTGCTCTGCTTACTTCGTTGCAACGGAGTATCCCTGTGTCGTGATTTTGTAGCGGCACTCTCCCTTCTTCCCCTCGCTGCCTCGGCAAGGCTTTTGCTTTGGCATGGCCCATAGCGAGGGGGGGGGTCTTTCTAGCGAGCAAGGCTAGACTCACCCTCAAGCGGACCGATACCTTCTTGCTGCTGCGCACCCGCCGCGAAGCGTGCGCAGCGGTGGAGTTGGGTCGGCACTGGTGCGTCAGGCACAAAAGTCAGATGCACGGGCCTTTTTGGCCGTCGGTGTAGACAGCAATGTCCATCTCACTTTTGTGCGCGGAGGCAGACGCCATCAGGAAGGTGAACGGACACTACGTACACGGCCCTAGGTGTGTTTGCTAGAGGGAGCTGTACTGTCTCAGTAACCTGGCTTCGCCATCAAAGGAGGAGGAAGCGTGTGGCGACGAGCTGAAGACTGGGCTGGTTGACCCCTTCGGCGCGAGAATTTTTATTTTCAAGACCAAGCACCCTGAGTGCAACAAGGGAGAAAGCGAGGAACCGACTGGGAAGGACAGCAACGAGAGCGTGTACGGACGGAGCGGGTCGAGTGTGGTCGTGCTAGGACTGGCCAGAGCGGCACCGGAGCAGCACGCCAGAGCGGCACCGGGGCAGCTCGCCAGAGCGGCACCGGAGCAGCTCGCCCGAGCAGCGAGACACCGGACGGAGCATACGGGCAACATCGATCCGTGGCGCACGGACAAACATTATTTTTTTGTTGACAACTATTTCGTTTTTTCCCTGAATGTTGATATTGGGTCTGTGTTGATGACTTCACTGGTTTTGTAGAGAGACGCGGCAGAGATGGCGCGGACACCCCGGGTGCCTTAATTGTGTGCCTGATCGTGGAAGACCCCTTCAATGTGGAACGATTCCTAATCAGTGTCGATGTCTATAATGCTGTGCCTAACACAGACCGTCAGGATAGATTCGGGTAATTGTCAATTGACGTGATGGCTTTGGTTGGCTGTTCTTTTTCACTGTGTGCCCGCGGACTGTCATTCTGGTAGCACTTCAGACAGCAGCTGCGTGCTCCATCTTGTTCCCACGCCCACCGTGTGTTTTTGTACAGACAGCACTTCAGACAGTAGTTACGCTGTAGTCGGCAAATTCATTGGTAAAGAGAAGGAGGGGGGATGCTGCTGTAGTCGAATGGAGATTGCGGGCGTGTAGTTCAGTTTTGGACACGCATAACATGCTGTAGGGATTTAGGTGTACCTCTTCGGACTTGTGTATTCTTTCCCTGCTAAGTGTGCGTGTTCTTTAGGATTCTCTGATGGCTCTAGCACTTTTGTGACCATGGGCTGTGATCTTGCTAGATCAGACTATAGGGATTAGCAACTGAAACGAGTTTAATGTGAAGACAACAACAACAACAATGTACTGGTATCTCTTGGGGATGAAGAATCGGTTCGACCACTGTGTGTTCTCCACATTAACCCGTTGTGTCTACCCGTTGACATGCAGCACACCCACTGTATGTGCCAAACATTTCGTCCTTGAGCAATACCAGTTATGTGGTACCAAACTATACGACACATATATACGAGTACTACGTTGCAATGTAGTAAGCGGAGCAGACCAGGGCGTAACATTTGTATTGAAATGTTGCGATGGCGCATCGTTTTGTCGTAATTTCCGTTTTTTTTCACCACGTACCGAAGGCAAGGTGCCACTTGCCGCACCACGATTTTTGTTCTGTACGGCACCTTGTTTCGCCGTGGCCCAAATATCGTGTGAGGGTCATTTTTTGCCTTGGCCGGAAAACGAAAAGGTGGGTGCGTTTCGCCGCAGTTCAGTTTGGCTTTGGGTGCTTTTTTCCGCGGGCGAAATTTCGTTTTGGGCCTTTTTTCGTGTTCATTTCGTCTTATTAATACTCGTAGGTGCTTTATTTAGGGCTGCTGTCAATATTGGCATAGAGTACTTTAGTTTCTTTAAGAATTCGATTGAAGAGCTGTTGCCGTATTTATCTGCCTGATGACGAAACCGGCCTCCAACAGCTAAACCAGGCGAGTTAGACGCACATTTTGAGTGTATTGATGCATATTCGTATGGCGAAAACAAAACGGCTCCGGCGGCAACACGAACCGGACGCCTATTATACACCCTGGAGCAGACAATGCAATGACATACACGACAGGCACGACCTACCCTCCTTGAAAATCCAGATGCGTGAGAGCAGGGAGAAAACCCAGCTCTGAGGCGTTCAAGGGCCGCGTCATAAATTCATCACACTTAAATCCTTCGTAGTCGCGAGCTGGTCATTACAACCCAATACAGTGGTTCCTGGGGGCGGCTGGCTGGGCTCGTGGTAGCCGTAAGGGTAAGAATGGGTGTTTCTCGCGCCTCTGGTGTCGGAATCTGGTTTTCCTTTTCCACAGAGTACTCGTAGCTCTGAGGCGTTTAAGGGCCGTGTCAAAAACCAATCACACCTAAATCCTTCGTTGTCGCGGGCTGGTCATTCCACCCTTAACCCTATCCCAAACAACTCGGCGTCAGAATGTTCATCCTGTCTCTTGCAAACTAGATCATAAAAAGGTCCACGATTTAGTGGGGTCATTCGTATGGGGCGTGGTATGGTAGTCTCGGAAAATAACTATGTTCATTTGAAGGGTTAGGGTTAGGGTAACGAAATACAAGTCTGTGATTTTGTGCCCAGAATGATGCCATTTTGGTCGTACTGGTAAGGCGGCTTCGGCGCCAAATTGTTCGTCCTGTGTCTCGCAAACTAGACCAGAGAAAGGTCCAATAATTGGTGGGGCGGTTCGTATGGGGCGTAGCATGGTTGTCTCCGAAAATATGTTAACACTATTGAAGGGGTTTTGCGTGCGGCGAAGTACAACCCTAACCGGAAAGATTCAGACACTCCATCACCTACAAAAAATACAAAGTGTAGTGGTAAGAGTGGCTGCGGCAATAAGCCTTCCCAGAGAAACAAAAGACAAAAGCTTGGCCCGCTTCAAGCAGTCGCCGTGCTGAACGTTGTCTCCTCCCGTGCATGTGGTGGCAAGGTGACGATCACAGGAGGAACATCTGCCCGCCGAGATCCTATCTGACGAGTGAAGCTCATCATCAAAAATAAACCGGTGCCTGATGATGTTACTGGTATTGGGTACGTACCTGGCATTTATCACCAGTTATCTATCTGCGTACATATCTGCGTACAGCGTACAGCGTACCTGAGAGGTCATTTTGTGTTTTGGGTAGATTGTCTTAAGTCGTACGTAAGTTGTTTAATGTGCGTGCGGCTCACGTCTATTTCACGTATTATTTGTTTTTGGATCACTTGGTCCGGGCCGTCCAGACAGAAAGCAAGCTATTTCCTTTCGCAACTATCGTTTTCACATCGGTCATAAGCTTTATCGAGCAACGCGAACAAGCAATCACAGCTTTTGCGAGTTGCGGTGATGCCGGGGTCGCAACTTTACGTTGGTGAACTCATCTCGTGAGTCGATACTGGCTACCTGCCACCGCTGCGTTGTTCACCGCATATCAAGAGCGTGCCTTACAAAAACTGATTGGAGTTTCTTGTGAGCAGCTGTAGCTAGCCGCACTTGTAGTACAAAATAGTGTGTATGTTGTTTGTATGTTGTTTTGGCTTCTTGTGAAGTTTGACACACTTCGGTCACTGAAGTACCTCAACGTAGAGACGTAGAGCCCCGTTAGGAAAGGCCGTATGGACAGTGTCATGATTATCACACCCCTACTGAATATCAAACACAAAACTGATGCCGCCGCTTTCTTAACTAGCCGAAGGTCCAGACAGAGCGTGTCAAAAAGTGTTCAACACCGAACAAATATCTTGACACTAGTTCCGATCGGAAGAGCCAGTCGGAAACACCAAGGAGTGCGGGGTGGATAGGATCCTCCGCGGCCTTAACAGGAGTCTCCAGACGGTAGTTCCACTTCTTCTTCAAGCTCACCCAAAATGTTGCCGCTGCAAGCAAATGTTGAAAACAACGTGGGGAAGAAAGAGATGACGCGTGATGTAACGCAATAACATGCAGGGCGGGATACTTGTTTGAGGTTCATGTGTGACGTCGGTACATGCTTGCCCGTTACCATAAGCCAGTGGACGCTGGCGCAACGGTACTACGATTTGTGTGTGTGTGATTTCAGCGGCACACCGTAACCCTACCCGCACTCGTTATGACCCATTGTCAACTACGTAGACCTTGATGTTCCAAACCACATAATAGTGTACTCACGCTGGATTGTACTGGCACACAACGTATGCGTACAGAGATCCATCCAGACCGCAAGTCTCCACCGCACATCCCATCTCTGTGGTCGACTTCCACAGGATCTGGGTCGCATGTTCCCCGTACTCAGCCACAGTGTCCACCTGAACTTCGCTTTCGTCTGCGAGTTTTGAACGTGAGCATCAGCGTACGTGCGTATTTCACAAAGAAGAAGACAGGCGCGATGTGATCGGGTTGATAAAGTGATGGGGAATATAGCGCATTTCGATACAAATGCAGTGGTGCCTTCCCGCTTGCCCACGGAGGGCGACAGTCACACTACAGTAGTACCGATGCTCAGAGCTTAGTACGATGAAATGAAATCTTCATGCGACCATGTAGCGTGGGTCATGGCGGTGCCTACCCTCGAGAAAAACGTACGCTACATATATATTTCGTGCAGTGTAAAGGAAACACATCTCACATAGCGAGGCCATAGCCGCCTCGGGCGTGTAACAAAATGTCGTGCCATTCCCCCAGCACAGGTAGAGGTTCTCGCCATAGTCGTTGCGGTCGTCGCTGTCGCTGTGGTAAAGGTCTCCACAACTACTCGCCAGAGTTTTTGCGTGGGCCTGTGCAGCGATACAATAGAGTATTTAGCATAGCAGGAGGTACACCCATACAGGGACAATGGGTCGAAGATGCATTGTCCCTCACGCGTTTGCCTCGCAGTAAATCGACGGTAACCCGAGACAAACGCGTGAGCCGTGTGGGAACTACAGGACCAAAGAACGCGTCTAGGTACGGTCGGAAAATTGACTAGAAAAGCGTGAAGGGGTGCCGAACCGTACAAATAATATATAAAAACTCAGATGTTGTTGTGGCCTTCTCCTACTACTTAAACGGCCACGTAACACGTAACCACAGGGAGGATGTTCATGGCATCACACAGCACCACGGAAGCGGTCTTACCATGGCAGAGGAGGCCACGTCATCATCATGCGTCAGAGCGTCTGCGTTGTGAAGGCACCTTGAGGCGGAACCACACGCAGGCGGGATGGGGTGGTGTTCGCGTAAGAACTGTTGTTGCTGCAATCGGCTGCCTGCAGTTTACGCTACTAGTTAGTAGGGAAATGACTCGATATACTGTAAGTGCGCAAGTCTTGGAACAATTCAATCAATCCTGGATCGTCGTGGCAGACGCCTGTAGTATATACGAAGTATGAGACCATCTCGTTGGCAATCGAGACCGCCACGCTGCCGGGTCTGCCGATAGGTTTAGGGTTGGTGGGCTGCTCGCTCACCTGGCTTCGTTGTGCAGGTCGAGCAAGACGTCCATATCGGTGGGAGCCTCCGTCGGTGTCGTGGACAGTGAATTAGGGTGAACCTGGTTCGCCACAGGTGCTTGCCAATCATCACCAAACCTACTATCAACTGAATCGTCACTGTCGTCGTAGCAAATCCCCGTGAAGCGATCTTTCTTGCGGCAGGGTTCACTCGGCAGACGGCGCTGGCAATGCATTTGAGTGTATTGGAGATGTGGACACGGTGGTACATGGGAAACCGGTGCAGTGAACGGTTAGGCGGAGATACGTTTATGTAGGTAAAAAAGAAGAATTGGCGCCCTGTGGTCAGCAATACGCGCGTTTGACGCATGGTACGTTTGGGGGGCACCTAAACGATACGAGGCTACGCCGTATACTTGCTCACTTGCGGAGCTCCGTGCCGCATCCAGAAATCGACTGTGTAAATACCACCAAGGTCTTGGCACATAGAATATACAACAAACACGTGAAGGAGACTCCATGGGTATTGGGCAGCGCCCAATGTGAGCAGTAGCGTCAGCCCGTCTGTCATAAAAAGGTTGACGAACACCGGATACCCCTATAATTTCAAAGTAGTAGTTTGTAGGTCAGAAACAATCGTGAATATTATACAGCGTACTCGCTCTCCGATATATGGGGTTTCAGAAGTATGACCAAACGAATGTAAGACACGGCGTGCACCAGGTGATATAATATAACATACCAGGTATATATCAGGGCTCCTTTAAGGTGCTACGCTGTTGCGCCAGAACAATATTTCCCGCGAAATCACTCATATGGGCAACACGCGCCGACGGCGTGTCGCATCTTTGCGCAACACGAAATCACAACTGAGCAACACGTTTCTCCGCGGGCGACAAACATGTTGCGAAGCCTTTTGCGTCGCACGTGAAACAAAGCTAGGGTATTTTTCTCTGCCGCAGGCTCGAAACATGATTTGGTGATCTCGCCGCAGCATTGTGTAGTTTTACAACTAGTTTTACAACTGTAGCAGTCATTTTGAGGAAAACAACTTAGAAACAGTGCGTATACCCACATACCCGTATGATATTCGTTTAGGTTATAAAAATGGGTAAAACGATCCGTCCAAAGGCTTAGTTGAAGGGGGTACTGAAGGCGGGAGTTTCCTGCATTCTAAAACGAATATACTGCGCTCGTCTTGCTTTATGCGCAACAAGCCCACGTGGCCTATTAGAATCCCTGGTATACAGAATATAAGTCGCGGGTTGTAGGAGGCACGGAAGTCAGGCAAGAAACGTGCCCATATGCAGTACACTGATAATCAACTGGTCAAAACCTTGATATTTGCTGGTTTGCTTTGTGGGCATTTGGCTGAGTATCGGGGGGGGGGTGATATTCCGTGGCGCTGGCCTACACTATCTTCGCGGAAGGTCCTGCGATGGCGACGGGGTCGGCGTCCGCTATCTTCGAAATATCTGTGATCACGCCAGGTGACGGCTAAACAACTGCCACCACCGCGTGCGTACTTCAGATTTAGAAAGTACGCCTGGGGTAGATGCCCAATATATTGATATCACCCGAAGATGTTGATACTACTGTACTTTGGATTTGGAATTAATTTGCGCAGGTGTTCATTATGGGTACAGTAATTCCGCACTACATATTGTAACTTTGAGGGCAGCCGAAGAGTTCCTAGGGTTCTCGCGTTTGGGATCGACGTGTCACACCGACAGTAATTCGATAGCGTACCCAATTAGGTATTCAGCGTAATTCACAGCTTGGGAACTCACTCTCGAGTTTTGTATACAACACAAGACGCAACCTGACAACACGCAATGAGGGCAACTGTTGAAATATATATATAATTGATTCGTTGTCTTTTTACGACAGGACGCTATTAATAAACGAATGGTTTTCGCTGGGCGCACAGATAACGACGTCTTCTAGTCCATCATTTGAAGACCGTTCTGGCATTCATATCAATATCTTCAATTCGTACAAGGTTTTGCGTCTGACGACACCCGATCAGTGAAGCGAACACAAGACCTTCGCATTGATTGGTGCCAGCAGTGGAAGAAAGTCGTTACGCGGACATTGTTTATTTACAACGAGCGAATGCAAAACTACCATCATTGGGCTTGCATCTGCGCATCGCACATACATATAGATGGCACTATGTGCTGGAGAGATAAGGAACGGACGCATCAATGGAACAAGGTGAATCATTGAAGCGAGCCCGAGGCCATGGCATTGATTGGTGTGAGCAGTTGAATGACGACCGTGCGCAGATAGTTAGTATATACAATGGACGAATGCAAAGCACCATCACCGAGCTTGCACCTGCGCATCGTACTTTTCGAGGTTTCTACCTTGCTGGATGGGAAAGGCACGGACGCAAAAATAGAACGACTTGGATCACTTTCATGCGTATATACGCTACACACGGGATATGAACCACGGAACGAATGTCACGAATCGCAAGAATTGGCAACTATGATGTATACGTTAATCGAAAAGAAAACGATTTTTATGAAACGTAGACGAAGGGGTCTAAATGTTACTGATTTAGAGTTAGGATGGAGAGGGAAAACGTATAACTTACATACAAAGAGACCGAATCGATGGAAGGCGCACACCGACAATGCCAGATGGTCCACGAGCGCAACATACGTAGTTGTCTTGAAAGGTGCACTGAATGGACCGACCCAACGAATGTTGTGCGTTTCAGAATCTAATAAATCCTGCATCACAAGCAATTTTAGAGAGTCCACATCCAAACGACGCGAGATAACGAAGGAAGTATGTGCTGAACTCCTCCCTATAAGAGTTTTCGCCCGCACCGTAGTCGGGAGGGGTGAGAGCACCCGCCGAATCTGAGTTACGAAAGGGAGGCAGCTAGAGAAGAAGTAAACAAGAGAGTAGATCAATACGTACAATGGAATGGGAGAACATGTTATAAATATGTACAATAGCAGGTACCTGATAAGCATTTGGCAGCCAGCCCGCTAGTTATAAAACATTGCCTACACTTTCAAAAAGGAAAAGGGACACCCCGTGTAGTAGTTGTATTCACATGGATAGAGTAGTTGTAGTATTGATTAAATCTTGTTTTAGAGGGGGGGGGGTGAGTGCTCGCTATTTGACACCACATCTGAGCTACGAAAGTATGGAGACGTACGAGAACGGAAAATATACAACGCCAGTCGTCAGAGTATCATGCATAAATTGTATTACACGTAAGTTACGTAGAATGCAGAACATGTCATTGCCACAAAGGGAGAAAGCGATGGGATGCAGACGGTGAATGATACGTGGCGCGTAGATACGCACGCGTGAGATGTACGTAGATAATATTTGTTATATTTTCTCCATCCCATGTATAATATTAGCTTTACCCTCCTTTCCTCTCTCCATCCTAGTAGTAGATCAGATCCATGGTCACATTATAGGGTGTTATTATCCCTGCCCACTACGATTCGTGCCTTGCATTGTTTATCGCGAGATTACTCCAGCTCTTTCTTTCCTCGTCGATTCGCGTCAAATTCCGCTTACCCTCGCTACGAAGGCGATCTCAGCAGTTCGTTCCTTTTATTTTTCCAAAGTCAAAATATCACCACGGTGGGACTCAAACCTGGGTACCAATGCTACGGTAGTAGCTTTTCAAGCTAACCGCCGACTTGCTACTTGTCGAAGATGGATCCTATTAATTGACGCAGAGGAAATGCAATGATCGTTCGTATACCCCTGTCAGACCACGTCGAAATTAGCTGTACGAGGCGAATTTCCCTGCTTTCGAGCCACGGGAATCACAACCGGTATTATCGATAAGATTGATATATGCGACGGCTGCACTGACCAAGGAATGGAACCCTATCTTCCCCGGGATTGGAGGAACCACGATGGCTCTATGCAGCACCAAATTGAATCGTCTAGAAAGAGCCAGCAATCAGTTGCCAGAATATATGATTCAAATTTGTAAGTTTGAAGCGAGTCTACCTACAGATAGTAGATGGCTGTTAGAAATGCCTCGGGATTGCGGCACGGCCACGACTCGGCGCGGCTTGAGACCCGGCGCTCTGCTGCTGGTGGAGGTTTGTGCTGCTGCTGCTGGTACTTTTAGTTGGTGGTTCTGATTTTGGCTGGTGCTGTTTTCAGTTGCTGCTGCTGCTGCTGCTCCTCTGCGCTGCTGCGGGTATGTCCGATGTGTGGTGGTGGATGAAAGGTCGTACGTAGTGTAATTCCGCCGCACTTGCACTTCTGCCGCACTTGCACTGGTGAACTGTTGCAATCGACCAATGGGCTGTCTGTTCATCAATCTGAATTAGAAGCAAAAGTTGGCTTGCCTCAATCAATCAATGAGAAGCCTGTTTCTGAATATGAACTGTAATAATGCCAGAAGCGATGCCAGACCCCTCGAGAACCGATCCGGGGGTCGGCTCGGGCTTGTCGGCAACTCAGAGCGACGGCCTCGGCTCGGCGTGACCCGACGCGACGCGAGACTATACGTTCTACTGGTGGTGGCACCGAGCCTCCCTACTATGGGACAAGGCGGGTCTGAACCGCTGGGGAACGCGCCACCCAATTCCAGACAAACAGACATCACAGTATCATAAAAATATTTTAGACAAGCAGAACGCGACAGATGTTAAGACTCTCTGATTATTGGCCAGACTGGAATTGATATGTAAGAGTGGGTGTGCTCCACACGTTTTTCAGTCCAAAGAGGTCGCATTATTACAGTAGTTTCCCGCCATAAACTCAGTTTCAAAATCTGAATTGTCGGACTTTTGACGTCTGTCTGTATATCAAAAATACATAAAAGTCCCCCTTCGGGGTGTGACTTGACAGTTTGGAGACGTTTGGGGCACAGACCACACGCCAGTAGCCTTTTCCAGTGCTCTTGACCCACAAATCGACCCAGATCAAGCACCATGTGCATTACGGTTTTTGTGGTGGTCCGCGCATTTGTTTAGATTGTCCAAAACGCGCGGCGTGGATCAAGCGGGTTGAATTCACCTCACACGCGCCACGGATATTAGCCGTGGCCCAAACGTGACGCGCGTGTAAACGCGGGCCTCGTGTGTTCCCCGCGGCCGAGAGCGAGCGCAAAGATCCGCGGCCGGAAGAGAAATATTGACCGATGTCCAACACGTAAATGTGATACTTAAACATGTTACTTGGCAGAAAATTGGCACGTGATGTGTAGCGTCGAAAATACTAGGTAATTGTTTTCGAAGACCTCGGGCATAATACATTATTTCACTTTTTTATCATTCATTGTTGCCAGTTGTGTGACGCATGGGGCGCAGTGTCATGGAGGCGGTTAAGGTTCGGTGCTGTTTTTGTGCCTGCCGTGTGTACGGCCTACCCTGTTGTGTGCACATAGTTTCAATAAATTAATGGACAGGGGGGAAAGCTAAACGACAAGAAAATATACTTATCAAGTGTGAATCGAACGTACAGCTATCTACCGACACGTTTACACAGACAAGCAATCAAGTTCGCGCTCACATCCTGGGCTTCCCCTGCAGAAGGGTCCTGAGCATTGGGTGTACGATGACCGGCGCTTTGAAGTTCTGCTGCCAATAACCCTAGCAGAACCATCGCCAGGCAAAACACGGCACGCACGGAGCTTCTCATCTACGGCAGTACGGGCAGATACGAATGGGCGGTACGGGTGGGTCAGTGAGCAAACACATGGCGCCAAACTACGATTACTAGTAGTAAGCAAATGTTTCAGTGAGTTTGTATAGGAGGTAAGCGAATAAACCCTAATCGACTCGAAGTTTTGATCTTAAAATACTACCCATCCATGGTGTGTACATACTGCATCACAAGTGTAAACGGCTTACCACCCTGCCGGAATTAAAAGGAACGCTTGTGAATTGTTATTATTTATAAACAGTTAGTATGTTGACGGACATAATTGTACTATTAATAATACCGGTACGCAATTAATAGCCCACGCAATACAGACTGGGCGGGGCAATATATATACATATATATACACACAGGTGTCCGCTTCTGAGATAGATTTGTTTTTCAATTCTGCCGATACCTTTACCGAAAGAACGAAGGCAACAAATCACACGCCGTTTGTGTCCAACGGTGCCGTGAGTGAAAATGAAAATTCGCGTATGCGTCTTTTTTTTTGTGTCTTTTTTGTTTTGTATTCACCTTCGAAGGCAGATTTCGTATGGGATTCCAAATGGCCAATTTTCAATTCACTTATTTTCCGAAGGCTATGAAAATCACGTTCTAGACAAGATATTCAAAATGTGATCACGGAGCATTGTGGTGATAGGCTATACGATCATCATGCAACTTGTTTTGGTGAAACATATTCATTTTTGATGGCACTGAAAACATTTCCGTTTCTGTTTTGTTTTCCTTACTGGCGCTGAAAATGAATATTTTTCACCAAAACAAGTTGCATGATGATCGTATAGCCTATCACCACAATCCTCCGTGATCACATTTTGAATATGTTGTCTAGAATGTGACTTTCATAGCCTTCGTGGAAAATAAGTGTATTGAAAATTGGCCATTTGGAATCCCATACGAAATCTGCCCTCGAAGGTGAATACTAAACAAAAAAGACACGAAAAAAAAGACGCAAACGAGAATTTCCATTTTTACTCACGGCACCGTTGGACACAAACGGCGTGTGATTTGTTGCCTTCGTTCTGTGAGTAAAGGTATCGGCAGCAAAAAAAAAACAGGTCTATCTCAGATGCGGACACCTGTGTATATATATACACAGATATATAGGGCAATGTTTCGCGCCCCTTACCCGACGGCTTAGCGGCAGCAGCAACACCACTAGCAGCAGCAGCAGCAGCGGCGGAAGCAACCGTAACGACAACAATGTTAATTGCAGCAACTGTGTAGCGTCACCCACTAGACAAACGAGTTTGCACGAAAACAGTATATGAACTGGACGCCACAAGCGGCACTTCATATATTGTTTTCTTAGGGTTAAGCGGGGGGGGCGTGAGCGTGGTGTAATACTATATAAACCTAAAAAACACTACGGGCTAAACATACGAATACGTGGTGTTTTTTTCGTCTTTAGGGCAGAAAGCACCCCCTTTTATTAGTTTTCATCCAGCGTCAATCAATGCCTTTGTTTAAAATTGTCAATTTAGCTATTTTTCAGTGCTCCCTCCTCAAATTCCACCGTCAGCCCTTTCAACCGCTATGCATACGTACTGATTGCGATGATTGTGAGAGCCGCATTGTTGCCGTTGATAGAGATTTTCACCCTTCTCTCAATTATCATTTCACTCCATTTCCCTCTATCATATTGTACGTGAATGCGAGTCTGCGGCCCATGTTTTCATACGAAGTACACCATAGGTGGGCCCTTGTGCGTTCGGGGCTAAAGGTCCCTTATATATCGACATCGACATCCCTTGTGGGATAGGAAGTTAGGACACGCCGTCAGGGATAGTACCGGTCCCTTACACTGAACAGTGAGCTAGACTGGTGCGCAGAAATTAGCGAGGTCCCTTACATATTATATACCATTTTCCATTATGGAGGGGTCCCTTAGAAAAGCCCGCCTACTGTACCACGGGATTTTTTTGGGGACGTTCTCCGGTGTCCTCTTTGTTCTTCAAATTTAGCCGTTCGTTCTATATACCCGCCGACATCTGGCACACCCAGTGTCCGTGCCGGTTTTTTATTCCTATCGATTTCATTGGGCTGAGAAGCAAAATAAATGGTCTTGGTTGCGGTTGTTCTGGTTTCGACCACAGGGAGGGATGATCATCTGCCAAGGACCTGTTTTTTCTAGGACAATTCCTGATACGTTTCATTTGCTGTAAAACCACAAAAATACTGAACAGCCCGGGATGAAGATACGTACTGAACTGGCATTGTTTGAGAACTATTCACACATCGTCCGGTAAGATCTTCCAGGGGTCGGGCTGTTCGTTGTTTGCGTTTGCGTTTGCGGGCTAGGAAGCACTTCCTAGTGGGATCAAGGTACGCGCGTAGACCCAACCCAACCCCCAACCCTAACCCTAACCCAGACCCCAAACCGGACCCAAAACGGGCCCAAAACGGGCGAGAAACGCGGCTGCGCCACTTTCGACGATTTTTTGTTGTTCCGAACCTGCGGACCACGATATACCTCCGTACATCAATAGTGACTGTAAAATTCCCGGAAATATCCTGCCGGATGAAAAGTAAATATTAAACTGGCGAAAAACGCGGCTGCGCCGCTTTCGACGATTTTTTGTTGTTCCGAACCTGCGGACCACGATATACCTCCATACAGCAATAGTGACTGTAAAATTCCCGTAAATATTCTGCCGGATGAAAAGTAAATATTTCTGGAGACATTGTTTCTGGTCAAATCGATCGGTGGGGCAAACAGCCTACCAGGTACGTTTTTTCATACGCACAGCAGTGTCTTCATTCTGGGCTGTGCAGTATTTTGGTGATTCTAAACAAAAAAACGATTCAGGAGTTTTCCTGAAAAGTGCAGGTATTTATCAGATAACCATACCTGTATCAAAACGCTCTTACATTTCCTGTGCGGGTGTATATGTTACGCTGTGCCGGATGACGCATAACTGGTAACAGTGTTCGATTTTGCCTATCAATATGATATATATATATATATCTTGCCAGAGTGCTTTTCGCGCGTTGGTTTCGTGGCACGCCATTATTCGTGGTTTTCCGAAAAACCGTCTTAAAACAAACAACACTCTTCACGAATTGCGCTATCAGCTATCAGCCACCAGCTATGTATCATCGCTGTCAAGGGCTTCGACTAGGTTCGTTGGTCGAGTGGAGTCAGGCGCAGAACCTTGTACATATTCGTATCGTATATATGGTATGCTGTTTTCTGTTTGCCACTCAGTACGCTTGATATATTCGTAGCTGCACGTATTGTTAATAGTCGACTGGTGCTGCCGCAGACGGGCCGCTTCTAGGTCTTCTATTTTTAACCGCTCAGAGCCACACTCGGCCGAGTGACTACTACCTTGATTATTTGCAGTTTTAAGCGTTTAGTATTTTGTTTCTTGCGGTGGGCACGGACATGAGGGTTGTATGTTACTCTGGGTAAACATTCGTTTCAAATGTTCAGTATATAGTTAGGCCTAGAACCACTCGCCCTAACCCCTTTAGGACTAAGGAGCGAACTCGATATTTTGGTGGAAATGGGGGTAACCCCCTTATCGTACGAATAACATCTAATAATGTTGTGTGCCAAAATTAATAGAACTTGGGCAAGTTAATGACGGTAATGACAAGGAGCTGAAAATCAAATTTATTATGGCCACCAGCATATGCATGTACTGGGAGAAAGCGTCAAGCACCTTAAACTCTACAGCCAGGCATCAAGCCACGAATAAGCTCTAGTAGCTAATTGATGCAGTAGAAGAGCTTGAGCGGGACCCTTCTGTACGGCGAACCTCGGTTCAGTCCCAGATACACGCGCCTAGACACAAAAAGGTGTCGCATAATGCAACAATGGGCGTGCCAACTGGAGGAGCTGCTCAAGACCACAACAAATTCACGTATACGGGCATACCAGTACGTATCAAACCCGATGTGGAGAAAACCCAAATCGAAATAGTAGCGTTTTAAGGGGCCCCTTCGGTCATGATGAAACAAGAGTACTTGAGTGATGAAAAATATACATTTTTCGTTTTTTTTACAGCAGCAATACTATTTCTGGTATAATAACACCATATCAGTACTCCTTACGGAAAACGGCATAGCTCCGGTTCTAATGCTCAGATCTTCGCCCGTCAAACGTATAACTTGTTCGTTATAGTCTCTAGGAGGTATTGGAACCCTTGTATCTGCAAGGGAGGGCAAGGATTGCTGTGTTTGCATCACGAAACGAAAGTGCTCCGCAGCAAGATTTTGATCGTTTCGGAGCTCCTGTTTGGTATCTACACTCTGCTGTGGCCACGTAGGACGCTACGGGCAGTCGAACTAGAGGCCCAGGTACGTTCCCCTACTAGTGCTCGGTGTCCTCGTCGAAAATCTGAGTTTAAACAGTATCAGCAGCCGGAGAAACTGACATTTTTCAAATTCGTCTTGGGTACCAGGGGTATGGCGACTCGTTTTCGAGTAAGAGGCACTTTTCGTGACGAAAAAGGCGTCTGATCGATATTCCTCCCGAGACACAAATGTTGGCCATGATCTAGGCTCTCTAAAACTTATCGACGGGCGATAATCTGAACATTAGAACCGGAGATATGCCGTTTTCCGTAGGGAGTACTGATACGGTGTTATTATACCAGAAATAGTATTGCTGCTGCAAAAAAAATGAAGAATATATATTTTTCAACACTCAAGTACTCTTGTTTCATCATGACCGAAGGGGCCCCTTAAGCAAACAAGTACCCGGTCGCGCCGGTGGCCTAGCAGGTAACCACGAAGCCTGTTAACTTTGAGGCCGAGGGTTCGAGTGTCCGTATGGAGATTTTATTATCAAATGACACCAAAACCAACTGTCGAAAGCGCCTATTATTGCGTGGTTAGGCACAATTCGACGAGAGTCGAAGAGGTAGACAGTGCTGAAACCTCCTCGTGATTAAAATGCAAGGCGCGTACCGTAGTGGGGAGGAAGGAGAAGAGCCTACTATGTGACCCCGGATCTGAGTTATGACTAAAGAGAGAGAGATATCAAAAAGGTGAAGATAATATATGAGATAACAAAACAAACTGTTCAACAAGCAAGCAGCAATATTACCATTACCGGGTGCCATACATAGCAAACAGCAAACAGCAAACAGCAAACAGGACCTACGGTACACACAAAAAGCTACCTATTTACGTATTTTCCCTAACCATATTTAGTCCTATTTTCTATGGTACCCCGTATACTACGACTTACCGCAGTATAGCTCATCGCACTGGAGGGAGAGTGAAAGAGCTGGGATGTTGCTGGAGCAATTATGTGAGGTATGGGGGGTGGGCAGTGGGGAGCGGGAGTGAATGACAACGCGTAGAAACGAAAGAAGACGTTAGTGGCCACTGAGAAACAACAACCAACCATGGTCCGACAGGGCGTAAATGTTAGAAGACCAGAACACAGAGGCACACTCGCCACCACGTGTGTGTGTTGTCTTCACATTAAACTCGTTATTTCTACCCAACCAACTACATCAGTACACCCAGTGTCTGTTCTGATTCCGAAATCCTAGAGAGATGCAAATTATGTGGTCACAGACTGTGAGACAAACAAAAAACAAACGCAAATGGATGGGTAAAGCAAGTGAAATGTCAACGCACCGGGTATGAGAACACAACGACACGAGCCAAACAAAAAACTTAAGAACAAAACGACAATGAAAAATAAAAACGAATTATGAAATGAAACATAATACAAATGACGCAAGGAGACAGAAACGTTCCTACCAGAAAACCATACGTGCCCAAGAGTAGCAGATAACTGCCGCACGGGCGAAGCAACACGAAGAAGAGAAAGACACCGGCATAGGACAGCGGGGGGAAAATAAAACAAAGAGAGAAACAAGGCAAAACGCAGGAAATAGGACACAAGAGAGCAAAAGAGAAAATCGTTCTCAATCAAGGCAATGGAGGTGGTAACACGTTCCCGTCTCTGCTACGAAACCGATACGGGGACCATGCCATACCTTCCGCCATTTTCTTCCTACGCTCATCAATAGCGGTTTCAAGAGCCGGTACTACCTCTGCCGCCCCCCCCACTGAACAATTCAACAAGAAACAAACAAACAAAATAAACAACTTATTAGTGTTCAAGAGCTAGTCGAACCGATACCTTGCCACACGGCCTACAATTAATTTCGTTTCTGCATTCGTCGACAGCTGTATCAGTACGGCTGCCCCTCCCCTTGTCGCCTCTCTTAGGCGTCCTCAGCTGCATGTCTTTTACCGTCGGACGAAATGTTTTCCCTCCGCAACTTTGCAGTTTGACTTTACACACGACATTGGTTAGAGTTGTGGCTCATGACAATACGAGAGAAAGAGACGGCTGGGCGTTTTTTTAATATATAGTAGTACCAGGTGCAGGATACCAAATAGGAAACAGGAAATCTGATTCATTCAGGCTGGATTTCTTATTTGAGAGAGGGTGCTTTCTACAAACAAAACTAGGACAACGACTCCCGAATTTCCTATTGTCCTGTAAATATCTGCCTGGCTTTTTCTATTACAGTAGCCTGTTCCTTGTTAGGTGTCCTGTAGGGTATATATGTAGATACATACATTCCGTAATTTTGTTTGTCGGGTAAGTTTTCCCATTCGTTTTTATTTTGACGTCAACGTTGACCGTCCCCGATATGATACACCAAATACATCAAATGCATACATCTTGTTTCCCGAAAAGGACCAGGCGTCAGTCGTCTTCTCGTTTTTGTTCACGTACCACCCTGCCAACATTAATTCGTTCTTTAACGCTCTAAACCGAAAGTCAAACAAGGATTCCCATGAAGCGTAAGGCATTCCCTAGGGTTTCCAATTAGGTTAGTACGTCGTTTTAGTAATTTGGCTGGCGTTTATTTCAACATCCTTGTACGGTTCGCAGAACAAAACACGTGTGTGTTCTCATATAAAGTATCGTCGTTGACGATCGATGTGATTATTTTAACGCCTTTAACCTATTAAATAGTGTCGGATTACTCGGCGTACTGACTCTATATACGGCCTGTGTGACGAGGGGTCTATGGCTAAAGAATATTGGTCGGTCGACAAGCTTGGTTGGATCAAAATGTAGGTTCCTTCCTTCTCAGCAGTTAGAGCGATAGACTCCAGGTATCTTCGACACCTACTGTACCTGTGTATAGCATGGAAACGGTAATCCATCAGGGAAGCCAACCGATAACCGCGCCTGGTGTCATTGACACCTTGCCTTCCCACATGCTTCTGTACACGCCGTGTACGTCACTGTCGGAGACATCGCGAACAGTGTTCGACACTCATGTTATGGTTCGGTTGACCGTTTCAGGAGTTATGATGACAGAGGCGTTTTCATGTTGTAGTTCCGCCCCCGAGAGAAGGGTCCATCCCCCTCCTCTCGCACATATTTCCTTGACCACCGCTATCGGTCAATGTTCAAGCAATCTCTTACCATCTAGCCAGCTCCAATTGGAGGCTCCTTCCTGAAGTACCACAAGCCTGCCCTACTCTCCCGGAGACGTAGGAGCACACCTCTCGACTCGGTCGACTCCAGTCCTACTCTGGCATTGAGGTTGGTCATTATGCCTCGATTCTGTGTTCTCCTCTTGGTTTATGCCTCTCATGTGTGGCTCCCTGGCCTCAGGCGGGCCACACACACCAGCTGTTAGAGAACCTACATGTGTTGCCTCATAACAATGACTTTAGACCTCAACCCAGGTAGCCTGGTTTCGTAATATGGTGTCCAATCCGAGAATCGAACTCGGGTTTCCACTATCATCCGTAAAAAGTACATATATACCTGGTATTGTTTTATTTTGCAAAAAAAAAAACAAACGCGGCGTTATGAACACGGCCACTACGAAGCGATATACTGCATTATCGAAAAATTATATCCCTATCGATAAATTATTTACCTCCTCGAAGGGTACGACACACATGGCTTTTCTTCCATGAGATGAAAGCTCTGTCGTGACGAAGCCTCGACATAGATTTTGCGAGTACATTTTACTATTGGTAACTTCAATTTTAACGTCCGTAAGCAGAGACGTGCTTCCATTGACACGGTCGTCTCCCAATTATTAAAAGGGATGAACCTTGGATGAACCTATTATACGTTATACGTACAGGTACGCATTTCTTGGGATGGGGATCCGCATTCCCGAACGCCCCGTTAATCTATTAATTTTTCGTTTTTCGATTTTATTTGTGGATAAAGGCGACAGGAAGGTTAATGCGCCGCTTGCATAGTTTGTCGTTTTTCGTTTTGATTGACTATATGACGACGACGGAATGACGAATGCGATGCTTTAAATGTCCAGCATATAACGCAACATGCTCGTACCAGCTATATAGCCAATACAATACGCCATGCACGTCATGACCCCTTTCCAGCTGTTGTTTGCTCCTTGTTGGTTCCACTACAGCAGTATTCTTTTGTGGATGGCACCTGAGTATCTCGTAATGGTGCGCGTTAATTTTAAATGTTGGGCACCCCCGTACTCATTAATGCACATTGTGGGTGGTGTTAGCCATCAAAACTGCTGCCCGCAACCGTAGCATATACATGTCGCCTGTTGAGCGATGACCCATGGACCCATGGATGCGTACCCCGCTGGGCCAACGCCATCGCCCGTTTTGGATACAGCGACATGATGTTACTGATACGTTTGTTTGACCATCTCCGTCGAATCTATTCCTATTTATATCTGCTGCTGTCTATTTTGGGTCAGCGCCTGTTCTAGTATTATGTTTCGTTAGTATGCTCGTTTTAAACTATATAACTTCGTCTTGTGGGCGTGTTGACCGCACCCTGGATGATTTATAGCATGTTTGTCACCTGGAATTTGAAAGCACCCATTCGCGTGTTCACTCCTTTATCCTATTGCGTGCTGTTGATTATGCTCATGTTCCTCTTTAATTTTATTATGTATCATATTATTATCATACTGGTGCGTTGGCGCATGTCTGGCCGCCCTTATGACGTACGGGTATGAGTCTGTCTGAGCCAGGGGGGGGCGGTTTTGGTGTTTCCTTCCAGCAGGGAAATAGGAGTCGGGTCCCTCTACGCGTTACTGAACTGTTGCGCTGGTATGTGAAAGCATGCGCCCACTCGTGTACCGCGCACATTAACACACTAGCGGGTGCTATGTTGGCTAACGCTCCGTGTTCCGCCGTACATGTCCTTCGCCTTTCCAGTGATACCGTGTTTGCATATATTTGCTTGGCCAGCTATCCACTTGCCACTTGTCCGTCCGCATCTACTGCTATCGCCGTACTTACCCGTCGCTATCGCGGCGCGTGACTGTGCGTCGCTGTGAAAGCGGCATCTCTTGTTTTTGTCTCGTGTTTAGTTTGTTTTCGTTTAACTTCCCGCTCGATGGTTTGATGCTTTTCTCGGAGAGACAAGGTGAAGGCCCATATTCGGTTGGGTCTGTGCCTATTGGGACCGCTGTTGCTGCCTCCCATGCTAAAGGAAGACGGCAACCAGGCCCTTTTAAGTGTTTACCTTGCCACGGGTGTTGCGCCTGTTTTTGGTTGGGTCCGTGCCTATTGGGACCACTGTTGCTGTCTCCCATGCTAAGGGAAGACGGCAACCAGGCCCCTCTAGGTCTGTGCCTTGCCACGGGCTTGCACTTGTTTTAGTTCGTTTATATCTGTTCGTCTGCTCGTGTGACAAGGTGAAGGCTCATATTCGGTTGGGTCTGTGCCTATTGGGACCGCTGTTGCTGTCTCCCATGCTAAGGGAAGACGGCAACCATGCCCCTCTAGGTCTGTACCTTGCCACGGGGTTTACACCTGTTTTTGGTTGGGTCTGTGCCTATCGGGACCGCTGTTGCTGTCTCCCATTCTAGAGGGGGGTGGCAATCCGGTCCCTGCAGGTCTGCGCCTTTCCACGGGGCAAATGCTTCTGTTCGAATTCGTTTGTTTGTTTGCTCGTTCGTTTCGCTTGTTGCGTGTTTTGTTCGTTCGTCATCTTCCTTCAAGACAGGTTCTGTGCCTTGCGGTCGTATGCGGGAGGAAGCCCTTCAAGGATGGGTCCGTACCTATTACGGGGACCGTCGTTGCTGTCTCCCAAACTGAAGGGAGACGGCGACCTGGCCCCTGTAGGTCTGCGCCTTTCCACGGGGCGAATACCTCCGTACGGAAGTTCCTGTCCGCGTGCCGGTACTTTTTATAAAGAGGTTCCCTATATGTATGTTCCTGTCCGCGTACCGGTACACTTTATATTTTAGTTTCCCTATTAATATGGCTGACTTGTATCTTGCGTGTCCAGCATCGTTTCGTTCCTTGTTCCCCACTTCTTCTGTTTGTCCTTTTATTTCAACGCGTTGACGCGGAGGAGTTTCCCTGTTCCCCACTTCTTCTGTCTATCATTATATTTCAACTTGGGGACGGGGGGAAGTTTCCCTGTTCTCCACCTCTTCTGTCTGTCCTTATATTTCAACTTGTTCACGGGGGGGAGGTGCCACCGTCGTCGGAAGCCTGCGACAGCATGGCAACACTCGACGTCTCCGATGCCTTAACCGCGCGCTGTCCCCTCGTCCCGCCCCCTTGCTCGTGCGGCACTCCCTCACTCCGCACCCTTACCCGTGCGCTGTTCCCTTGCGCCTCACCCTTGCCCGTGTGCCGTTTCCTCTCTCCGAGACCTTGCCCGTGCGCTGCTCCCTCGCTCCGAAGCCTTGCCCGCGCGCCGTCACAATAACAGGAATGCATTGATCCGCCACGCGATGGAGCAGTTGCAGAGCGCAACCGATGATGAGCGTTGGACCAGAAGACGAAGAGCGACGTCTTCTGTTTTGCGTTTTTCTTTAAGTCGCCCTTGGATTGAGGGTTGTCGTGGTGTCTCATGTTTGTATGCTGATCGGCTTGGCTTGTAACAGTTGGATGGACAGGTTGGGGCGTTGAATTTCGGAGTGTGAATCTTGGCCTTGTGTTGTGTGCGGTACGGGATATTCTTTGTTGCGACAGCGGGGTGTATGTTGTTGGGGGGTATCTATATCTAGGAAATGGGTATGGTGTGCGTGATATAGGTTTCCGTGTTTTATCAAATTAGTGTTTCTTCTTCGCTGGTCTCGTTTGGGCTGTTCGAATTTCTTCTATTTTCAGTGTTTTCCTGTCTTGTTTTGCCACTTGGAATTTCTTCTATTTTCTGTGTTTCCGATTGCCCCCTTTATGTCTCGAGGAGTTCCGCGTTTCTTGAAAGGCATGTGCCTTCGTTGCCGTTATTGTGTTGCCAGTCTGCGTTGCTTCTCTTCCTGTGTTCCCGAGTGCCCCTGTTTTAGTTTGGTTCTGGGTTTTTAGATCAAATACTTGAGTTGAGTTCTAGTAGTGCCCGCTTTAGGCGACAGTGCGTTTGATGTTTGCGTCGTAGCGTGGACTTGCTCCCCTTTGTTCTAGTGGTTTTCGGTTTTCGTTTTATTTCTGTTTTTCGCCTTTCCTTGTATGTTAGCTTATGGTTTTAACCGAGGAGGCGAAGTTTGCCTTCTCCGTTGTGTTCGATTTGTGTTGGATTCGTGAGGACGCAATAGAAGCGATTTATGCTTAGGCGTTAGGGGACACTGCGTTTATTTCATCGCTGAATGAGCGTAGGGGGGACTTTAGCCATTGAATAGTGGTCGGGCAACGAAACTCGCAGTGAAAAAGCATGGGTGTGGGTTTTTCTCAGGGATTTCCCACTGATGGCCTGTGCGATTTCGGTTTGATTGTTTATCCCTGAGGCCGTTTTTTGTGTTAAAGGGCTTTGCGGCTCTTTAAACTTGGTTATAGTCACAGGATTGCGATAGCATAAGGCGCATTCCGTCATTCGCATTATGCTAGGGGGCATGTTATGGTTCGGTTGACCGTTTCAGGAGTTATGATGACAGAGGCGTTTTCATGTTGTAGTTCCGCCCCCGAGAGAAGGGTCCATCCCCCTCCTCTCGCACATATTCCTTGATCACCGCTATCGGTCAAGGTTCAAGCAATCTCTTACCATCTAGCCAGCTCCAATTGGAGGCTCCTTCCTGAAGTACCACAAGCCTGCCCTACTCTCCCGGAGACGTAGGAGCCCACCTCTTGACTCGGTCGACTCCAGTCCTACTCTGGCATTGAGGTTGGTCATTATGCCTCGATTCTGTGTTCTCCTCTTGGTTTATGCCTCTCATGTGTGGCTCCCTGGCCTCAGGCGGGCCACACACACCAGCTGTTAGAGAACCTACATGTGTTGCCTCATAACAATGACTTTAGACCTCAACCCAGGTAGCCTGGTTTCGAAATACTCACATTTTACATCACGGAATGCCTGGCTAAGCCGTAAACCAGGATGACTACGCTGAAAAGTACGACTGCATGCAGGTAGTATCATATGCCCGTTGAGCACATACATGATGACCATGCAGTGTACCACCAAGCCTCGACCAAGCAGTAATGCAAAATAATCATACCAGGTATGATATGTCGCACAAAGGATGTGGTGTCATGTTACGTAATTTGACTCGATGTGAGGGTTTGCGCCTCTCCGGTACTGTCACACAAATCACGTACGTACACCGATACACCCTGGATACACACACGAACGAAAACCGTGGTCAATAAAGTATCCGACCCCTCCGAGAGGAGCGTATTCATTTGTTGCTTGTCTTAGTAATTTGGCCATTGACCACGCATCCATTTCGAGACGGGGCAACGGAGGGGTGGAGGTCAGGTGTAAAATATCCTAATTCCCGGCAGCCCTCGGTTGAGGTGGAGTTTTTCTGATAGAAACACACTGAGCAAAGTGTAATTGCTCCCCTGCTCTTCTCGTAATTATTTCTGGCCAGAGGCCAGTGGTAGTAACCAAAAGGCCTTAAAAAAAAAAAAAAAAAACGTATATCGTACTTAAAAGGGGGACATTGGTTTTCGCCGCCGGGTACGCCCATGTACTCTGTCAAATCGACTCGAAATCAAAAGCTGATGATGCATCTCCCAACCATCCAGTGTTTTTTATTTTTATATGTATGTGTAGCGGGTGAACGAGAGCGACCAAAAGGGGGGTCTGAGTATATCCCCCTTTTTGGCATGCTTACGCGACGGTATCCCCCTTGGCCTCTACTATGTTTGGGACGTCCCCCTTTTTGCCGTAACGTTCCCCCCTTTTGGCACGTTGCGGATATATACCCCCCTGACTGGGCCGAACAGACAATCGGTAAGTGATCACTCCATGTTTTGGTTGTTTTCGCACACCGAACAGACGACGTCTTAAAAACTTCGAAATTACCAACGGTCCATATCCAGTACAATGTGGTCAGCATATCAGCATATCAGCATAGATACATGCATGATGTGCACACCCCAACCGCTGGTTTGGTGCGTACTGCCTGTGCAAACCAGTATCAAAGCAGGTCCTGTGACACGCACATCTGGTTCAGAATCGTGGTGTCCAGGTGTGGCCCTGCAGTCCAATGGATTGCATTGCATTGTTGGTTGTCGCCCTGTCCCCTGTGGCCCCCAAAAATAACAACGCAACCAGCACAACAACAACGGAACTTCTACAAAGCGAGTACTGCTTACACTCGGTGTTCAGTTCAACTCATACCCCCAGTACTCGCAGGTCTTTAGGTCTTCAGTACCGCTCAGTATGCTTCCAGTACTCACAGTAGTTAGCACCTAACAACCAATACTAACAAACAATAAATATGGTCCAGTCTAGACTTCGTACTTGAGAGAGGGTGCTTTCTGCACAAATTTCAAGATACCGCCTCCTGAATTTCTTTTGTTTCTCTCAGCCTGGCTTTCTTATTGGTCTGTTTTTTGTTACGTAGGTGTCTTGTAATGAATTGGTATCCCGTCAGTAAACCATTAAAATCCTTTGTATCCACCAGTACGCACCACAGGCAGAGCGTGACCGTCCTGAATGCAGAGATACAATCACTTCGGGAGGGAAGAAAATATCAAACATTATATGGCATTGACAGTAAAAAGATGTCTTCTCCTGTCACTTTGAACATACGGGGAGAGGACTTCGCGGATTTTGTTACATTTTACACAACAACTCATGCTTTCATGGTGAGGCACCAAAAGCAAGCGTATAATTGTCATTTTTTTCTACCTATTGCATCACTATTTTCTAACCTTGCTTGGTTTCCGGAATAAGGGAGACTGGACGACTTGTATCAGCGGAGCGGTGCACAAGCGAGCCGATAGCGTTCCAGGCGTTGCAGAGCAAGTATTTCGAGAAGTGTTTCGTGCATGTTTTTTCACAATTTTTCAGTTTTCGCGCTTTTCCTCTGATCGGCTACCCAAAGCTGCCCTGAGCCAACAGCACGCTAGGCCGACCCCTTCTATGTTATAACCCTCCGAGGTTGGGCAACTCCGGGCTGTTTACTGTAGTATCTTATCGTGCTCGCCGTGTGGCAGAGCCCACAAACGGGAAAACGTAAAGCATCTCCGGTATACTGCCGTAGTACTACTGTAGTAATAACCATTCCTTGGACTTCCCGAGAAAAACCAACCAAACAATGACTACCACCACCACCGTATTAATAAACTGTCCTGGTTATACGATTCTACAATTAATTGCTTTTTGGACCGTGCCTCCCATTTTACGCTTTTAGTATTCCACTGCAGCAGCAACAATAGGCGAATGTATATGGTTGGAATAGAGCAAATTCAAAACAGTTCATTATCAGCTCTTTGACCACAATACTACCGGAACTATGAATGAATGTAGGGCGCCATTATATTATAACGAATGTGTCGCGCTTCTTGCTTAATTCCGCAATATCTTCGTGCCAAACACGTTGTTATAAGACCAGTAACAAAATTATATAAATAAACACATTCTTTCTTATCATGCGTACAGTGAGTCAAACAAATAGAGAAGGCCCAAGAAGATAGGGTCGCATCTCATAATACATAACTTCATTGAAGATATTCCATTGTTCAATGATAGCTGTACAAGCTGGCTGGGCTGGTACGTCGATCTCGACTCGAACCACGCCATGACAAGAGGAGTGGTAAAAGGGGGGAAGGAGAGAGAAAGACAGGGGGGATCGGCCATTATTAGAAGAGCGAGGGGAAAAGGGTGAAATATTAACGAAAAATCACGAGTGGCCTCCTCGTCGTGAGGTTCGTGTGAGGTTGGTGTGCCCGTCGACACCGGCGCTCTTTTGATTGGAGCATGAATGACGAGATATCAGCCTTCTTTTAGACTTCAAAACGATACCAGTATGGCCGTTATTACAAGGGACATTCAGATGGCCACGCATAGGTACAAATTCATACATTATATCTACGGCTAGCTACGCATTAATTAGCTGTGGAATGCCATGTGCTCAGCGAGGAACGCCACTCTAAATCCAATGCGTTCGTCGCTTATGCTGAAGTCCGAGTATACGAAATATCTGGTATGTTTCTTTAACCACGCCGTATGGCGCGTGTGAGTTTCCTCAAGCATGCAGCGCTCGCTTCCCCTAGCGTCATTGTTTGTAGTATGTTTCATTTCAGGATTCGTTTTGTTTCATTGTCGTGTTATTTATTTTTCGGTATGTCTTGTTTCGTTGGCCGTTCTTCCGCATTTCACTTGCCTTATTATTACCTATGAATATTCAGTAGAGTTTTGTTTTTTCTGTCTCACCGTTTGTCACCACATACATATGTATGATACATCATTTGTACCTTGTATATTTCTAGGATTAGTAATATGGACAGACACACTGGATGTACAGGCATACTGCTGTAGTTCGGTAGAAATAACGATTCAACGTGAAAACAACACCCACCCACTGCTGTAGTAGTATAATAGTAGTCTAATAGTAGTATAATAGTAGTATAATAGTAGTAGTACCCACCGTATTCGTATTCCGACAGGTAGGTGGGTATCAACCATTTGGCGTAAGCAGTGGTTTGGCGTGTAAGTAGTAAGTAGTGGACAATGATTTGATTGACACCTTCCTTCATACATACTGCTGTACCTGGAATATCAATACGGTTTCAACTCAACTGTAATATAGAGGCACAGAGGTAGACAACTATACAGACCGGGTGTTCACACATTACTACTCACTAGGCCGCACGGGATTACAAACTGAGTAGTGACTACTATAAAGTAGTTGGGTACCTAATGCATCACGAATCACACACGAATACTATCGACGCCAATGAAATATAGAACAAACGTTCTACGCAGCTTGCCAAGTTGAGTATCAATCGTTCAAGCAGTCACACTCACAGCTAGAGTGCAATAACTCTATTTAACGACTGGATTACAACCGTGGTACTTGCTATTATGTTTCCGAAATATAGCAACCGTGGTTATCATCTCATAAGATTTCAGTATAACTTAAATAGAGTGAAGCATTTATCCGATGATTGCTGCCTATAAGCTGGGCTGGTACAGTACAGATTAACCAAGTTTAGAACAGAAAATTTGAGGAAATTCCTATGGGTGATGCGGCCTCTACAGTATTTTTCTCGGGCCTGATCCCATTTGGCACCCTGATCCCATCAGGACCTGATCACACCCGGATATGATCCCATTTGGCACCCTGCTCCCACCCACAAGGTGCAGAAATGAAATCAGCCCTCCGCAGGAGCCGCCGGAGGCCGTGAGCGCGAAGCGCGAACCGTAAACGGTAAAAACATGCGAAAAAAAAAGGCGCGTAACCAAAACAAAAAGAAAGAATTTGTACGCAGCGAGAATTGAACTCGCGACAGTACGACCAGTATGGCGTAGGTCAAACCACCGAACCAGAGAAATTTCCTGGAAACAGGTTCTTCTAAACTTGGTTAACACAACCTCGGCTGGTACGTAGCGGGTGTTCGTGGACAAAACCACGAGCAAAGTATGGCCTCAACTCGAAACGAGCGGAGGAAAGGGAAGGACGAGTGAGGAGAGAGAGAGGAGGGATGGAGGGAGGGAGATATGTTCACGGTAAGTTTGGCTTCATCCATAAACAGTGGATTTTCCAAATTGAGCATTGCCTTCCGATGAGAATGACAATTTAACATATTTGTGGTTTTTGAATTGTACGAGATGTACTTCCCTCTCAGTCAAAGTTTACATTGTCAGTTGTGACAGCCGTCGACGACAAAAAGCAATCGAAATCGGCATCGGCATCGGCGGTCTCGAGATATCGAAGATCTAAGAAAATCAGTATTTATGGGCGAGGTACCTCGCCCATAAATGCAAATTCCCTTATATCCACTTTTTAACGAGCGTGTCAAGGTTGATTTCGACTCTACATCTACCCCTGTTTTTTTCTACTGCAGCAGCCCGAATGCCCGAATGCAGTATCTCCCACGGGTGTGTTTTCCCGTCCGTCGAGGGCGGAAGGCACTCCTGTACTGGGTGCCGTCGTATGGTCCACAACCTGTGCTTCCAGAAGAACCATGGCACGGACGACGCTCCGAGCGGCGTTTTTTTTTGTGGCCAGAGAGGCTGCACGGCTTCCCAGCAGGATGCCGCCGACGTCGGCGACGTACCTGATGATGCACCCGCGTCAGGCGCTGGGGCAATTTCGTGTGCTGCTGGGGCCGCATGCGCTGTGTGCTCCTCTGGAAATCTTGGATCGGAGACCAAGTGCTGTGGAAAGAAGTGCCATCTAGCTTGTCTCCGTCTCCAGTGCCCTGACTGTACAGAAGGCGGAGGCTCAGGTCCCGCAGGTAGGCCGAACGAGTTTGTTCTGTAATAAGTTTGGGTGCCGCACGTTCCTGTGAGGTCCGCACTGATGCACATGACGTCGAAGAAGGAGTGGCGTGTTCAATTTTATTTCAAATTTGATTTCGTGGCTCCGCAGACCCCGATCGAAATAAAGCCAGTGCTCTTAAATTTGAACAAGCCGAGTAGCTTTGGTGCTCCAATCCGCCCACGTACGAGCAGCGCCAGCGGCCAACAGTACGGGTAGGATGGCGTTGCGCCCGTGCCGTACGGCTCGTCGCATTGTTAGGTTGCCACCAATTGGCATAACCCCCCCGACCAAGTCGGTATGTGCACAACAGCAGATTTATCCGAAACATTACGAGTAGTCTCGAGACGGGTGAGACGCTCGCCGTAAGATCTGTACTGCTGTATCACCTTCTAGAAGACTGGTACGTAACTACGACGTATATACCTGGTACATTTTACTGGCTTTATTTGTGTTCTGTTGCCTAACCGAGGGAACAAGACTGGTAGCGTGGACAGGCCACAGGCGACGCCTGTACCCTTGCTTGTGCCACCCGAATAAAACATTACATTGTCTTTGCGTGCGCCCCGCTTGCGATCGCCCTATAATTTCCACGCTTTTCAGGCGGTGGCGAGGGGAAGAGGAGGCCGACACACATTCGTATTTTCGACGAGGAGAAGAGGAGATGGCTGCCTTGGACCGGGAAGAAGAAGCGGATTTGCGCAGGACGGTCGCGGGTGAGCATGGTCATCATGAAGTCTTTTGGTTGCGACAAAGTAGGAGTGATTATAGACTGCGCACCTCGTATTCGATCAACTGGCGTGCATAGATTATGCGCGTCGGATTCGACCTACTTCTGTCCACGTAGATGTATAAACTTTGATTCTCGGCTTGTCTTGTCGCCTGCCGCCACATCTACCTGGCACACTTTCCGTATATGCTTGAAAACTTACGAGGGACCGTCTGCTTGCCGCTTGGATTCCCTCGTTGATTGATATATCGTGCACTCCGCCTTATATTATTTTACACTGATTTACGATTAGACAGAGACGCACCCCTCTGTCGGGTTCTCGTTTTGTTTTAGATATCTGTGCGTAGCCCACGCGAAGGGGCAGTGTAATGCGAGCCGTGTCCATGACTACCGATCCTGGTCGAGACTCCAAATTCGCACCTGGCGTCAAATGGCACACCTGGTATACAGTACAGGAAACCTGATAAGAAACAGACAATCAAGAAAGCCAGGCTTAGATTCAGAGGTAAATTAGAAATTCTGGAGTCCTTATATTGAATTTAGTGTAGAAAGCACGCTCTCTCAAATAAGAGATCCAGCCTGGATCAGATTTCCTGGTCCTTATTAGGTGTCCTGCACTGCATATCACACATACGATGAAGACATTACGTGCCACTATTAATAGTGTGCTGCGTGACACGCGGGAAATGTTTGGTTTATGTTGAGTTCCGTGCTTCCCGTGATACCAGGTACGTCTAACATGAGTTCATCCTTACGGTATACACAACTCGACTACGAGCTGGTCTGGCTTAGAGCCCGCCACGACAGTTAAATGGATTTGCGCAGAGCAGTTTTGCGATTTATGACGTGGAATTTTGCATGGCGCCCGGAACGGGCATAACAAAACGGTTCAAGCGGGAACCCCAAAAAAAAAAGTCGATGAGGTAAAATTTCGGTTAAAAAAAACGTTTTTTTCTTGGGTTCCGGCTTGAACGCCTAGACAAACGCGCTACGAATCACGTGCCAAAATGTCAGGTCAAAAATCGTAAAACTGCGTTGCGCAAAACACTTTTGGTGTCTTTCATCGTAGTATCTTAAATTTGTATGAGGATCGTAAGTACGCAATATCTCTTGATCGAGCGCGAATTGAGCAGTGGCGATGGTATCGGTCGTTTCCCCTTGCCCTAAGGAACGCTCACACCAAGTATCAGAAACATCCACTAAACGTATTTTTCGTACTTTCGTATGTACTTTAGTATCGATATATACTCGCACGTGATGGGATGGAATCGATACGGGATTTCTCGACGAGAATAACTCGGATTCTAAAAATCCCAACATCAACAAACGCACTACAGACCCAGGCACATCGTTGCCAAATATGAGGTCCTAATACTGCCAAACGATTGCGCAAACCTCATTTAAGTGCATTTTAGTTTTACAGCCTGACCAGCTCGTAATGGGGTGCATAAACTTATATCGGGTAGAACGTGTCCGTGGGATGCTCTGCCTCCGCACGTAGTATAGCACGGAGTTCCCGTCCTCTGTTGCCGATGGAGGACGAATGAAGGCGAGAGTTTCGAAGTTGGGCTCAAAATGTTCTGTTTGACCGCTATGGAGTTGTCTACCTGTCCGCCTTTATCCAAACGCCAGACTCCACAGGCAACGCCCACTGCCGCCGCCTCCATCTGAAAACCCGATTTGTTACTGTTCCTATGTACCCCAAAATACGCAATGCTCTGTCACGCCAGGTCGATGTGCGGGGTCCTCTGGTGGGGCGTCGTCTGGTGGGACGTCGTCTGTTGGGGCGTCGTCTGGTGGGGCGTCGTCTGGTGGGGCGTCGTCTGGTGTGGCGTCGTCTGGTGTGACGTCGTCTGGTGGGACGTCGTCTGGTGGGGCGTCGTCTGGTGGAGCGTCGTCTGGTGGAGCGTCGGCTGGTGTGAGGTCGCCCATGCATCCTCCTGCGGCGTCTGCCTGTGGAGCCGTCGACGCTAGTGGCGCATTGGACGGCCAAAGTTCAAGTATTCTTACGCGTCGGGCGTCAGCGAGATTTGCCGCGCGGACGCCACCGACAGTCGCTGTGGTGACGCCATCTCCACCAGCTGCCTTCTCCAAGGAGCTCCTTCATAAGGCGGTCCAACAGAGCGTGCGCGATTCAATGATGGTGCTACACAAGAGCGACCAGTTCAGGGCCACGTTGGCGGCCTCTGTCGGCAGCAAGCCCATGGAGAACGCCGTGAAGGCGCTGTTCCAGAACACGTGCATAGAACCTTCGAAGGCGGCAAAAGGAGCGCAGCAGGAAGGCGCTGGCATCCGACACTACAAGGATATTTGAGGGATCTGTAAGGCCCCACATCAAGGCGGCGTCGGAGGTGAGGCTTCATGTCGGTGGGCGCGCAGCGGGGTGTGTTGTGAAGGACAGGACGTACCGAGTGTTAATGTGTTTCTTGTCTTGTTTTCGCCTCTATATAACCGTGTCAATTTCTTGGTTCGCAGGTTGGCTTTATAATTCTCTCTTGGAGTCTGCGTTTTCTTTTCAACTAAAAATATAACATTCTCCGCATTGCCCCTGGTTTTTCACTATGCTCTGATATCGTGACGTTAGATGGTGACCAAGGCATCGAAGGCGGTGGATACCATGGTCGCGGCAAGCGCTGAAGCGAAGCGTGGTTCGGGGTCAGCCGCGCGGGTGAGGATGGTTGTGTACGAAGAGAATATTACGTTTCGTTGGCTGCAAGTCGTTTTGCTGTTGAGATGCAGCAAAAAAAGCAGACGACGCGAGATTGTTTACACTTCTTTCTTCAGGGCATGTAGGAGGTATTGTCATTCTTTCCTGAATCGCGCGACGGACGAGAGTTCGCCTTACTCTTTTTCGTTCACTTCTTGTGGCAGGTGAAGAGCGCGCTAGTAGCAAGCCCGGTGTATATATTGAGCGTGCGGGTGGAAAGCGGGGATACATTCATATCGTGCGAGGCAGCTTTTCTTTCCTGCTTTCACATATGGTACTGTAGTATATTATGCTGTTCTCGTCCGACTACTGATGCCGTTTTTTGCGTAGACGTTGGTAGTTTTCGGCGCGTCTGTCGGTTAGCTCTTGCATTCGCTGTCAGTAGATATTGACGTTAAACGTTGTAGTCTGCCAAGTGTTTAGCTGTTTATCAAATTGGGACAGCTCTTCAAATATTTCCTCCTGAATAGTACGTCTTTTGTATTCGCGGCCTCAATTGACGTACGGAGTTGCCCTTGCATTAAAAAAAATAGCTTTACGTTTTCTGCGTAGGCGCTGCTGCGGTATTACGAGTGCTGCTGCTGTTCATCGTAATGCACGTATCGTCGTATCGTACATACATTTTTTCGCAATTACGAACGAAGGCAGTTGAGGGTTGAATGAGGCCAACAAGAAACACGTACTTGACTTCACGGTATCCTTAGAACAGCATTCCTGTACCGTGCTTCAACGTCGTTGATCATATTGTGTATTATGTAGTAGATGGTATAGCGTTCGTCCCTGAGCACGACGACGAATCGAAAGATGAATGAGGCAAGGCGGCGTCACTCACGCAACAGGCGGAGTACTCCGAATCACGCACCTTTTATTTGCAGACCAACGAAATACGCACGACAAAGCACAGGCCGAAATATTGATTGTTGTTTCAACCCCATTGCCCCAACGCCGTTACTTGTAAAGGGAAACAACTCCGGCGACGCTGCTTTCGAGCGCCGTGTGGCGAAAGCTATCTCAGACAATTTGGGTTCCGAAGCACGCAACAAGGAGCTCGAGGATCGTACCGCGAAGAGAGTGGAGGACACCGTGGAGACTGCCCGCGGTCAGCTTGCGTCCGACTTACACGGGATGCTCGAGGTTGCTTTGGCCCCTGTCCTTAACGTGCTCAACGCCAAAGAGTCGGCCCATGCCAACGCCTCAGCCTTGAACGAAAGACCTTCCCGGGACCCTGCCGCATCCGCTCAAGCGAGCAGCCGATCGCGGGGGCGAAGGTACGTACGTCTAGCACCCACCTATTTTTGTTTCGTGAGGATACACAAGAAACTTTAAATGTTAAGTTACCCACTTTTGTTTCGTGTTGCCAACCCTACCTCGGAGAAGCCTTTCCATAACGGGCGACGTGTGTGATCGTCGTTTGTTACCGTCGTGCAGGTCGTATTCGCCCCCAAGGTTCACCCGCGCGCGCAGAAACAGCCGCTCTGCGGACTTCGAGCCTGAGTCAAGCGACGCCCAGACTCCAACCCCCGAGCCCAAGCATAGGAGGAGCAGATACAGGAGGGAGAGGTAAGGCCCGCTTGTTTGCTTGACGCGTAACATTTCACCTTAGCTGCCAGATAGTGTATTTCCTCGATACCAGTTTTTGTTAGCTGCGCGCGACACTTCCATCGTGCGTGCTGCGAGTACGTATTTAGTATTTTGTCAATCGTGTCATTCCAAGAACGCGGCTGAGTGATTCGCGCGTGTGAGGGGTTGTCGGCCACGAATCGTCGATCCCGACCCACACCTATATCCCGCTCCATGATGTTGCTCGGTTAAAACGTTCTTACCTTTTCACCGACGCCCTCTCCCGTTGCCCCCCTCTGCTTGTCCCAACCCACCCCAGTGTCACAACGTCGGACAGGATGGGACAGGCTGGGTCTGCCGCTCACCCCAGCACAGCCGCAGGAGCCTATTCTGGGATCAATACCCGGGGGATCCATCTCGCAGCCGGTGATGAGCGGTGGACCGATGTGGTCGGGGACCCCAATGTTGAATGGGCAGACACCCCATGGGCCGGTGCCAATGGGCTCTGTCAACCCCCCGATGAACTTCGCGCCAATCCGCTGAGCATGGCCGAAAACCGGGGCTGTCTATGTGAGGCGTTTCGTCCCTACCCAATTATTTGGGCTCGGATTTGTTTTTGTGCCGCTGGTAGGCTGATGAAGAAACCTATGAAACCCTGACGTAACACGTTGTTGTGCGAATGAACGTCTAACCGCGTCACATACATAAGAGTACACATCATTTTCGGGTCGAGTAGTGGTCGGGATGTCATATTTCACTCTGTTTCATTGCCATGCTTGCGCGTGCGAAATCGGTCTACCGAGTCTTTTTTTTGTAGCAGTGTGGGTGCTTAGCCCTCCCCCCACGACCCCCCGCAATGTTCTTTTTGTCGAGCTTGAATCGACTGGCGGCGGTAAGGGTCAACACGCGACGCCAGGATCAAATGATGGCATGCACAGTATTCGCGGCGCGCGTTGGCGTAGATGTTTGTATCGTCTGTTATGAGGACACCAGTAAATTGTAGTGTAGTGTAACGCGCGTATTTTCGCGGAGTGTACAGTTTTGTTAATCAAGTTGGCGATTTATACGTTTGAATGGCGCGCATTCCAGGGACGACTTTCGCGCTCACTGTGGTGTACCGGCTCGGTATTGTTTTTTGTGTTGAAACATTTAGGCGATAGTATCCTCCCCTCTACTCCCTCCCCGGAATGCATATTTAGCAACCTTGTTTCGCCCGGCGGCGGTAGGGGTCAACACGAGCAGATAATACGCATTGATCCACAGGTGGTATATATGGCATACGCAGCGTGCGATGACGCCGGCGTTTTTGTTGTCGGCAATGAGGACGTGTAACTAGTATCTGAGGGTCACACGCGTATTTTAGCACAGGTGCAGTCTATGTAATCTCCTGGAATGCTTAGCCTTGGATGACGCCGGCGTTTTTGTTGTCGGTAATGAGGACGTGTACCTAGTATCTGAGGGTCACACGCGTATTTTAGCACAGGTGCAGTCTATGTGATCTCCTGGACTACTTAGCCTTGGATGACGCCGGCGTTTTTGTTGTCCGTTATGAGGACGTGTAACCAGTATCTGAGGGTCACACGCGTATTTTAGCACAGGTGCAGTCTATGTAATCTCCTGGACTACTTAGCCTTGGGATTGCCGCGCAATTCAGGAACGCCTTTCGCGCTCACTGCTGTGTACTGGCTGTGCAAAATTATTTGATGTTTTAATCTGTAGGCGATTTTTCCCTCCCCCCAGCCCCCCCCCGGAATATATTTTTAGCAACCTTGTTTCGCCCGGCGGCGCTGAGGGTCAACACGAGCAGGTAAAACGCCTGAATTTTCAGGTTGTATGTACTGTGAACGCGGCGCGCGTTGGCGCCGATGTTTTAATTGTCCATAATAGGTATTTGTTTTTACATGTATCAAAGAGGAAGTGGTCGCTGAAAGTCGTCGAGTACTTTCAGTGTCCAGATGATACAGTTTTACCTTAACAGCGGGTGCTGTCACTTGTATTGATTCCTGCACGTGGTATATAGACATATATATTTTTGGCAGGGATTCTTTGAATCTTGTTTCGTGTTGGTTCAACATTTATTTTTGAACGCCGATAGTTCACCGATGCGTTCTATGTCTTTGTACCCCTAAATATCACCCTTCAACGTGCGAGGTCTGATAGGATGAGGGAGGGGTCCAGGCTCCACAAAAGGACGAGCAACCGTGACGAGTATGGGTTCAAGAATATCTTCATTTTAATGGCAGAAGCAATTACCATTGCGCAGCATGACAGGCAGCAGTGACTATCCCCGGTGTGGCACCGTCTGTTCGAAAATTGGAGTCTTGGCCAGTCAATTACCTGCGGTACGGCGGTCACACGATGTCTTCGCCCCCTGCGACATAATGGCTGCGGTAATGTTAACCCCAGACAGTCGTCTTGGCGGGTGCTGCGAGGAATCGTTTGTACACGACACTGAATTTAATGCACCACTGGCCGCTCGAATTATCCGCGCAGCAACAGCAGCAGCAAGCAGTGTACTGCAGAGTGTGTGCTTCTTTCGAATGTGTATTGTATCACTCGTACCTCTGGGAAAAACTGGCGTCATACATCAAGCTCGCCCCCGCTTCACGACAGGTATAAATTACGATAGTATTACGTAAATAGACATCACCGCGCGATGGTGATGGCGTGGCACACCTCAGCCAAATGATGGATTCCCACGTCGCGGACAAGGTGTTTCGAGGGTAGTTTTTTCCGTGTCTGATTTGATGACCTTTTTTTTCTTTTGGCATCCGGGCGGGGTCCGTATTATCTGTGCGATACAGGAAACGCTTCCCGGGTGCATCTGCACTTCCAAGCATGCGCACCCACCTTGTGACGAAAGGCATGTCACGCAACTCGCACATATCTACACACACACCCGAACGTACTTGTGTTGAAACACTTGGTGCGTGATAAAAGTATCACGTGGTAGCTCCGGTAATCATATATGTATTGTAGAAAAGCATGAGGCTCGCGCTCCACACAAGTAGTGGTCGCATGTTGGAACACCCACAAATCAACGCATACACACATCCTTTGTCATTACTCAACGGCGAAAACACTCTGGGTGGGTAGAAGTGGCTCCTGACTTGCGGTGCCCCCCGTCGAAAGTGTATGGCTCGTTTGTGGTCGTTGCGCTCACTCGTAAGTTGGACAAGGCGGCTTTACGACGACGACACTGTTGTGACGGATTCACGATATTTATTTGAACGACATAGGCGGCAATCATCATTACACGGAAAGGAGATGATTTCTTGTCGCAAGCCCGGGAACGGTGTCTTCTGTCACGCCACGCGATGGCTTGCTGCGGGCCTGCCGGTGACACAGGCTCGCCGATGACAGCGACCGCATCTTTTCGTTTTTTTTTTGCAGTGGCCTGGGGTCTACTCGTTCCCACACAGTCTTTTGACAACAACCAGCCCGTAGACACAACAACCTGATCGTAAGGTAACGCCTCCAGGAATTTGGGAATATGGGAGCAACCAGCATTCGTCTCCCGTGTACCCCTCACAGCAGATCCACGTAGACCATCTCGGGCACGTCAACAGGCCTGCCGATATTCCAATATATACACAGATATGGGACTCCAACACCTGCTGTCGGACCTGAAACCTTTGGCTTCCGAACAAGTGGACCTCCAGGCGGGCACCGGTCGTGCTCTCGTAGATGGGCATTTCCTCTTACATCGTTGGTGTAGTATTCGAGCAGACGTGGCCCTCAGTCTCGTGTTATCCGACAACGTCCTACCTTTGGCTAAAGCAGCAGCTGGAGAAGTTCACATGTTCGAGAGACAAGGGTGGAAGGTTACCATTGTCTTCGACGGGGCGACCCCCCCTGGTAAGGAAGCCACGTCTGCCAAACGCGCAGCAAAGCGCGAGGCCGCCCTGCAACGTGTCAACAGCCTTCGACGTAATTCTCGTGGGCCTATCAAGCCAGGAGGTTCGGGCCGTGGCACGCCCGAGTTCTGGGCTAGGCAAGCAGTGGCCCTCACGCCCACCGTCGTTGCTCGGACAAGTCAGGTCTTGAAACACCTCATCCGTGGAGATTGCATGACGGCACCGTTCGAGGCAGATGGCCAACTCGTGTTTTTGGAAGACATGTATTCGCGCATGGGCGATCAGTGTCATGTGTACGCAAACGACAGCGATCTGGTCGTTCTTGGCGTCAAGTCCCTGCTGTGGGAAGCGAAGAGCACGGACGGCAAGTTCAGGGGGCAGTGCATTAAGCGCGCGTCGATTATCCGACCACAGTCCGCACGCTTGCGTAGCGCCCGGGAGCAAGGCACTTTCATGTGGATGCTACACGGCCTGGGCAAAGATTGCGAGTCGATCACGGGCCAACCTCCACTCTCGGAGTATCTGGTGTCCGTGAGGTTGCTGTACTACGCCATCCTCGCCGGTAACGACTACGTCGACTTCTCCAACGTAGGGCCTGTCCGCGCTGCGACAATCGTTCTGCTCCCGCAAGCTACCTTTACCATTCGCGAGGACTCTGGTGTGGTCAGTGACATGGTGAACGCACTCGTAGACGTCGTCACCCACGACCAGGACTTGGACCCGTGTGAGATTCGAGAGCAATTGGCCATCGCGATCCGGAAAGCTCGCGACATGTTTTGCCACCAGGTCGTTTGGAACCCGGAGTCGGGACTACAGCAGCACCTGTCAGCAGCACCTGTCGGGCATACCGACGACGGCTGACGTGGTGTTGAACACAGGTGAGCTGTATGAAGAGCTGTTCCAGCGCGTTGCTTGTTGAGGTTGCCGTCTTATGTTGCGCGCGCTCACTCTCTTCTACCCCCACGCTCATCTTGCGTGAAAAGTCATTACCGTCGACAAACTTGATGAGGTGCGCCAGTACGGTTATAGCAGTATTATTGCTCCTGCTGAAACTTGTGCAATGAGAATGTGTTGTTATCATACGCGTGCGTTTCATGGCGTACCGCTTGGAAGTGAAACACGTTTTCGGATCGTGTTGAATAGTTGCCTGCCACGTATTGGTTACTTTAAATAATAACTAAATCGTAGCGGCGTTGTGATAAGCCATAGTTCATGGTGTTTTTGTTTTGGTCGAAGGCGACCCGGAAAAAAGCTGCGAGTTAGTAGCTTTTACGTCGACGGCTGTCCGTGTTTTTCTCTCTGAACTACAGTCCTGTTTGTTTCTCCCCTCACCCCGTCAGGTACTTTCGCTTCGCCTGACGCCGCGATTAAGACAGCGATTCAGGAGTATTGTCCTGTTAGCCGGCAGCCATGGCCTGAGCCCATCTTGGAAAACTTGGAGGGGCTAATGCGGCCGCCTGTTTTGGGTGTTCCGGGGCTTGGCCAAGCGGGGCCTCCACCACGCACGGGAGGAGTCAAGCGCCGATCCGCCGTAAGCTCCAACAGCATGAGGGAATTTCGTCGCAACGGTTTCTTAACCCTGCCGAACGACGGCGAGAATTTCGATCTGCGGAACGTGCAAAGTCTGCACGACCTCATCACAGTGAGTTATGACGTTGCTACGCACCGACTGCGAGGGTGTATATATGGGCATATTGCGCCTGATCCAAAACGAGACTGTCGTCGATTCTCTGTATTGTATACCTCTACCACCTAGAAAGTATATTGGTTTGTTGATATGCTCGTCGAAAAGTTCGCGGGGGCGTGTTGCTGTACGCAAAACTATGCTCGTAGCGCCCAAGGCAGGCTAGAGATACACGATCTTCGCATCTACCTCATCTTGCCAGAATACAGGTTCGCAAAGACTCTGGTCTGCGTCCATGCCGTACACGCCGTCGCGTCCTTTTTTTTCCAGCCGTTTAGGTGTCTGGAGAGATCCGGAGTAAACTCCATGTCGAAGCCGCAATTGGCCGTTTTGGCGCAGTCACTCTTGATGTATTTGAAACAGGCGTCGGTTGGGGGGTCCCCCCTGTGGTTTCGAGAACCAGTATTGGGCACAACACCCGAAGATACTCTTCGCGCCACCATGCCCATGCTGCCCCCTCCGGAAGCTTGGGTATTGGACTTCGAGATATTGCGGGAGCACTTACCGGAGGTGGCGGAGTCTGTGATAGTCGATTGGATCGGCTCAGGAGCACACACCAAGAAACCAGGGCGGACTCTCTACAGGGCGTTACAGCGAGCTATGGACCTCGGTGCTATCTCAGGGCTGCGAGGTGTTCCCTGTGAGGGAGATGACACTACCTTCTGGCTGGGGTTGATGTGAGTGTATCTCGTGTCTGCTGATCGGCTGGTTGTAGTTTTCCCGTTTTGCGTAAGAGACTAAAGGACCTCCCACACCTAGAGCGGCAGTTGTATGGCGAGGATTGGTGTCTAGGAGGCAAAGGCCACCGACGACATCTGAAACAACGACCCTGCACCCCCCCCCCCGTTTCGACCACCAGCAACCTTACAAAGACGGCGTACCTCCACACCACTTTTAACGGCGGCAAGTTCAGTGCGCTGCCCGCTAAGACATGGCCTTAAAACAATACACGAAAGTTACCAATGCATCTACTTCACCTGGCGTCGAGATTGGGGTCCTCCAACGTCCAAAACGTTAACACGTTTATCGCTTTTCGTAGCTTTGTTTGCGGAGTAAAGCTTCTCGAATCCGCATAAGTGACCTAACTTAACCGCTTCCTGTCCACGGCCGCGAAGATCAAACTGTGCACTCGTGGTATGCGTCATGTAGCTTGCGGCATGTTTTACGCTGTCGTTGTCAACCGACGGTAACCAAACGTATACGTCATTTTGTCGGGGCGTTGGGGGCTGGANGGGGGGGGGGGGGGGGGGCTCTATACAGAACCGTAATCAGCCAAGCACTTTCTTATAGTGCGGATGTCCCACGTACACAGAGTTTCTCAAACAGAAGAACTGGTACGCTGGCAACAGTGTTTTTTTTCCTATTGTCCTGCGATCGACGCGAAAGTTTTTCGACGGCGCCCGTTCCGCTGCCGTACCAACAAAATAATGTGCGCCTGCTTTGACACCAAATTTACTTCGTGTTTTACGGGAAAATAAAAGTAAGGCCACGCTTTGTTTTTACGACGTAAATTAAAATAAAGATCGCGCTTGGTTTCTTGAATCCGATAAAGAAACTTGGCGCGACCTTCCGTACCTTCTTCGCGGTGTGTTTTACTGATGTGTCGAGGTCGACCCAACACTGTTTTTGCAACAAATTACGTGGAAGGGTTTAACTTCGACTCAACGGGCAGGGGCGATGGAATCTGACGCCGTCCCCTCCACCTACGCCTGAACTACAGGCTGGTGCAAGCATGCCGCCCTAGTTTTTTATTCACCAGCCAATCTCCACGCCGTTTTTCGGAGATAGAGCCTGAACATTGGCACGCGTGTTTTATGCGCACCATCCGAGACGTTCACGAATCGAGTTTTTTTTTCGCTAGATGAAGTTTGTTTTGTACTATTTTTGGCGTAATTAACGAGATTTATGTCTTAATGTATCTAACAATGGCGGCTACCTAAAAACACAAAAAAAGACGTTAAAGCCTCGTGTAGGGTGCATAAAAGGCGTGTGCCAAATTTAAGGGTCTATCCCCGACAAAACGGCGTGTACATTTGGACTTTTGTGCGGTAAGAGAGCAAAAATAGACGTTGACTCGTGATTACTCAGTTTCAGTATATAATCGATTTCGGGCGTTCAATAATACTCTACATATGATCATGCTCAGTCAGATCTTCGAATATATGAGGGAAACTTTGTGCGAACATGCCTTGAACCACCTGGAAGGGGCTGGTTCAGGAAAAAAAAAACGAAGGGGGGGGGAAATGATTTTGTACGGAAACGACTGACTATTGTTGACCTCTTTGAAGGCCTGTGATTGGTCGGGCCACATTTTCAGCGGTGGGTCCAGTTCTACGTCCTGAAAAAAAAAGATGTCGATGTCACCCTTTTCCAATGTCCAGCCCGGTCTGTATGATACCACATATGTGACATTGGAGTTGATATTGCATGCGGCGTTCGTGACTCGCTTTATTTGGGGTGATATGCCTAAACCAGCTCGTAAAAACATATAATATCTGTAAGACTGAATACAGGGGCCCTAAAGGCCGCCCCCCCCTGAGTCAACCATGAAGTCGTAAGGGCCCGTATTACCGAGTACAAACTAAATTCAATTTTGAAAACATTAATTTAAAACACGCTTTTCATTGGTCAACACACGCACCAGCACCAAAGATTAGGATCTTGGGGTATAATCTTGGGTGGTGGTGCGGGTTCTGACCAATGAAAAGCGGATTTGATTTTTTTATTTTCCAAATTGAATTTTTGTTTTCTTCGTTAAGACGGGCCCTAATGCTGCAGGCTTGCCCGGGTTACAAACGCCCTATTAAACGAGTCCGGCGTTAACCACAGTTACCGCAAAACCCTTGAACACGCTCACACTGAAGTAGACACCCGCGTTCGTCTTCGGACGTGGTCCAATGCACGAGTGTCGATCAGGCGCGCGAATCCAAGTCGCCCAAGGAACTTCGTAACACTACGATATACAGTACTCCAGAAAATCATGCCCATGTGTGCGCAGTACGAGTTCCTCGTTAGGGCGCCGTCGTGAGACTAACGCCATCGGGTCACTCTATGTGCTTCGCGTGCCTTCGCTAATGGGATATCGTAGTCTTCCCGCGTCACACGCCTTCACGTAATGCGCTAGTCTTCTCGCGTCTTCACGACTTCTTGTCACAGGGTCAGCGCGTCCATGCGCAATCAAATGTACTACGTGTACATGAAGATGGAGGTTCACCGCATCGATGAAGAGGAAGTAGGCGACGACAGTGCGGAGGACGAGGACGGCAACAACGGGTACAACACTCCCGCTGGCGTTGTGCTCTTGTCAGGCGGGCCGTGGGGGGGCGTGCCATCACGCAGTAATGCTACTGCAACTTGTGCGGGTGTTACATATGACACCCACCGAGCTAAGCTCGTGGGATCCGGAAACGGTGACGGGTCGGTCCTGCAAATGGGTCATGAACCACTGCCGGGCTGGGCGTGACGGGGACGCCAAAATGTTTAGAGTTGAGCCACTGGGGGGATTAGCGCAGATTTTAAGGGGCCTGCGTGACCCGCGGGACTTAGGCTTCGAGGTAGATTTGGACACTCCCGCAGGGACTCGGGGAGTCATCCCCGCCGATAGAAGCCGGCACTTCAACACTCACCCCGACGGGGGTGAGTGGTCCAAAGCAAGGAGGCATTTCGATGAACGCGCGACTATAACACAGAGTAAAAACGACACGTTCAGCGCTTTCGTCGATTATGAGAGGGATGGCGAGGGTGAAGATGATTCGCGCGCAGTTGACTTTTTGCCGTCGATTGTACGGAGCGACTGCCCTTAACTATGATACCGCAAGTGGTCGGACCATAACTCCGAGTGCGATGTACACGAAGTAGTTGTGCAGCCAGGCGTGATAGTCTAGGTTGGTCCACTAGGGTACAAGTTACTTCGCGAAAGAAGGGCTGAGTACAGTCTGGTGCAAGGTGGCACACGCGCTAATGGCGGGGAAGACGGTTAGTGCGTTCATGGCCGGAGTTGGGCTGGGATTAAGCGTGCATAAAGACGGGGCGGACGGGGGCTCGTGTTTGTGCTTACGATCGCGACAAATGGAGGGGTGCCGCGTGTACACATAATGTCTATACATGTTTCTTACATTGATTCTGCGTGCAAACGCACGAAATTAAACATGTAACATAGCGTGTAGCTGTAATGGCGATATATACTACGAAGCAGACGAGGCGCACTCGAGATTGGTGCGCCATGTAGTGACGAGTACGAGTAAGTGCTCCAGTGAGGATTGTTGTGCCCGACGTATGGGCTCGCGAGCTAGGTTGTCCTTTACATAGGTAGGCACACATCTACCCTTGAGTTCGGCCTACAAGCTTTTTCGAGTTGAAAGACACAATTTGTGTCGGTCATGACAGCCGCTTGCAATATCTACTCGGGCGACACATTTTTGGTAGCATTATGACCACCATGAACGATAGTAGAAGAGAGTCACATACCAACCTTTTCAGATGAGGTTCCAGGGATGGCGTTAGCGGCGAAATTTTATCTGGACCGACCACGGGCCTAGAACAAGGCCAGAATCGGTCAGGCGTTAAAGTTGTAATTTGCATCGTTTTTCTACTCCCACGTGCTTAAAAACAAATACCTGTCAACAAAAACAAAAGGACTACATTTGTCTGCGTGGAGAGAATACAGTTTGTTTTGGGGGGGGTTCACGCCCCCACAACTGATTCTCTAATGAAACTTAAGGTTGGTTCGTCACGTAGATGAGGGCCGAGCATACAGTCAACTTGAAATACTTGTGTTGAATGTTGACTGTTAACATCGTTTCACGCAAACCACAACCCATGATACAATTATGTCGCAACGAAACGAATCACACACATCGACACACCCACAGCCAGAACAGGAACCCAGAGACAGGACCGCTGCAAGATCCGGCGAGGTGGATGAACAGCGCTCGATAACAAAGAAGACGCACAATGTCATCAAATGCGCCATAGTCGGTGGATGTACCCAAATAACTACAGTCGCGTGCTACAGAAGAACAAACACATGAGTGCCCACACATACTATCGGAATACGCGCCAGAGTGTGGTCCACAGACGCGACGGGCATGACAGGAAGAAACGCGGTTCGCCATTGCTGACATGGTCGTGTCCGACCTCGCGTTCATTTACACTGGTAGGCCCCTACCCGACACTCGCAAACGGTCGGCGCAGCAGGTTGACCAATCCTGCGCACACCTCGAAGCACATGGGTACAATGTCCATGCTAGTAGACCCAAACTTAGTGTCGCAAATTCCCCATTGCTTCAAAGCTCCTATGGCTCGTTCTACGTGGATGCGAATATTCGCAACATCTTTCGTCAACTGCGCATCGTCTTTCGTGAATTGAGCTTCCCCCTTGCGCTTAGACGGGGGGGCGACGTAACCGATGCCGTCGTTGTTCAACAGCGATGCTATGGAGTTAAACCCCCTGTCTGCCATTACACAAAACCCCTCCGCCCTTAGATCTTCAAGCAGTCCGGACTGTTTGACCGTCTCGCAATCACTCAAACGCCCGCCGTACATGTCCGAAACGTAGCATATAGCACCCCCAGGCGTGATTCCGATTAGAATATTTGCCGTAGGCCTGTGCTTGTACGTGGAGAACAACGCGTGGGCGGCGTCGGTTTGCCATACTCTAACCGTCTCCAACTCGGTGGCATCGAGGACAAGCACCACTTTAGCGAGGTCCTTCCTGTCAAAAGCGAGGGGTGCAGTGGATTCAACGTCGTGTGGTTGGGGCAGACGCACGTAGGGGCGCAGACTCGACCGCAAGTAGCTAGCCCACGTAGTGAACGCCCTCCCCCCGGTGGTTGCGCTAACACCGAATAGCGTCGATGCTACCACCAAAGGTACAGCCGTGCGCAACACAAAAAGCACGAAGAAAAGACCGTTCAACCCCCTAAATGTCTTGCGGCGTGGGGTGAACAGGGATTTTGTGTCTAACCCTAACCCTCGATCAGTCGATGACTCCGGGTCTCCGTAGAAAATCATTGCGTCCGCAGAACCGTCGTCGTTGAGTGTGTCGTACAGATTCTGACATCAAACAAGTCCAAACGATGCGTAAAGGGCGGGAGGGGAGTTCGTCGTGTGGCCGTAACTCGCGAAATCAGACATCGATGCCATAACATAGGTTCTGGGCTTGAGCAATGTGGACGAGTGTCTTCAACTCAGAACAGACTAACGTGTTTCCCAACTCCTCGATTCGGTTGTCGTTGCTGCAATACATTCTGCGCTGCACATACTAGCGAACATCATTCAACGACGTTATTATGTAAAGAGGTAGTGCGTGTAAGTACCAAGGGCCAGGTGCGAGTTTTTGAAACGATAGGAGTTTGGGTTTTATGCCAAGAATATTCGCGTGTACCCGTATGCTACTGTCGAGCATTTTCATGCTGTTTAACCGTGCGATACCCTTCTCAGGCGGGATTGTGTCATACGAATGACACCCGCTCCATGAATTCGTCAGCGTCAGATTTTGTTCTCCACATATACGGCATGTACGCCCTGCGCGAGGGCCTATAAAACACGTAAGTACGCCCGATCGAAGTCTCACACTACGCCTACAAAGGTGAGTTTCGACGAAATCCTCGACCCCACAGCTCTTGCTTTAGAGATATTTCATCAATACACACAAGGAATTGTAAAAACGCTAGCGTCCTCGTATCACCTACAGAGCAAGGCGCAAAAAATGCGTGAAGCGCGTGGTACGGGCAGCGCGCAACCAGTTGTACGTCGTGGTGCGGCCCCGCGCCACGAGCCGGGGCCGAGGTGCGCCGGCAGTTGTTTTTTGTTCACCAGTTATGCGTCGATACACTCGAAATGCACGTCTAACCCGCTCATAATTGGCTGTGTGAGACCTGCTTCGTCCTCAGGCAGAGGAAACCAGCACAAAATATAGCATCGAGGAAAACATCAACGCGAAGAAAATAAAAAACAAGTGACCCGCACCGAAAAGCACACCAAACGAACAAAAAAATGAGGCACAGTCCGCTGCGGCGAAAAATCACCTGCGCAATTAATTTCGAGAGCGGCGAAAAAAGGATCATAACAGAAAAAAACACGGGACGGCACGCCACACCATGCCTTCGGTATGTGGAGTACTTCGGGATGAGACGCCTATTATTGCAGAGGAAATTATAAACCAGGTTTATAATTAAGAAAATAAACGAGTGTTTGCGATAGCGTTTTTCTTTCAATTCCCTTCACGAAAATAAACACCGATTGTACGTTTTGAGGTACTGTAGTTTCTTGAAAAAAGGGCAAAAAAGTACTTTAGCTAAGGTAGGATTTTGACGAAATGTACGGTAACTTCTTGCTCTCCTGGCATTGGCTAATAAATACCGAGCTGTCTCCCATGCCTCGCACCTCGCACGCACCAACCGTGCTCTTTGCAGCGTGGAAATCCACAAACACTGGGAGCACAGAGGCTCGAGAGGTGTAGCTAGAGTGTGCCACGGACGGGAGGCGTTAGATTTCGCCAGTGGGGCGCCGACAGACTGCCGTCGGCCACCTACGGTACGTTCTCGCCGGCTTGGTGTCGTGGAGGATGCGCCCTTCATGAAAAAATACTCGTACGAGCGCCCGAGTACGAGTACTCGTGTGCGCGTACCTCGTACCGCCTTGCTTGTAGAGCGCTACAGGATGACAGCTCGTCGTGTGTCTTTGAAATTTCACCAAATTGCGGTGGTAGCAGTAGCAGCGGCGGCGGCGCGCCGCCACGGTCTATATGTGTCGGGCGCCGGTTGTGGTCGGAGCGCATCGAGTCGACGCGGTGTCGCGCGTATGGTCGAGGGCGGCAGCAGCAGCACACCACGAGACGACTGGCCGGTTCCAAAATCGGGAAAAAAACACAGAAATGGAAGCTGTTGTTGCTTCTGCTGCTGCTGTTTGTTTATTTGACTCATAAATATGTTGCCGCCACCTGCCGCCACGTAGCCGCTGCTTGCGGTCGTGGGATAGCACCGGCTGAATTTCTCTGAACCCTGCCGCCGCCAACATTGCTGGGCTGCCCTTGCTATGTACTCGTACGCTCTTTTTCGTTTTCGTTGTTTTTTTTGTTTGTCGCATTGCCCCACTTCCCTCGTTATTTTCGGAGCCTCCGAAAATTACGTTTACTTCTATCGCAAACACACCGGAATCGTGATGGGAAGGGATTTCACGTGTTTAAGCGGAAGGAAAGTTAATGTCATGTTTACTTCTATCGCAAAATACTCTTAAACAGCGATACAAACTCCACAGCAGCAATATTTACGGCCGGAAACAGAATTACAGTTTCTTAGCAAGGTCAGGATTGCCCGGTGTCGGCCATGATCCACGCAACGCAAACGCGGCTACAGCAGTAGCACCAAAGGAACCAATAAGAACTACACGTAACGCTCGCTTTACTGGGGGTAGCTAGGATGGAATTGGGATTAAGAAACTGCGGTTAGCGGCCAACGCTCGCCAGTCCTTCGGATACACTGCGGTAGTACACAACAGCCTGTGCTCGAAGATGTGAAGGGATATAGAGTCAACCCTCGCTCGGATTATATCATTTTGGTGGCAGGTCCATACTCCTGTAACACTAAACTGACCTAAAAACAGAAGCGTATACCTAGGTAGCAGCAAGATCCGGCTGTGCACGATCCGAGAGGATGCCAACTTTGTCGTGGGAAAAAATAGAGACAGGGGGGTGGCGCACCCCAAAGAATAGAGGCTTGACTCGCGGCATGGAACACGTACAACAGGACAACATCGTGTGTACGCCCTTTAATTTGAGTACGAGGTACAGAGAAGAAACTGACTGCAGTTTTCAGTGCTACTACTGTGTTGAAGCCGAACTGCTATAACTATGGTTTCCATGAAGGGACCACCAGGCGTTGAAGGTTATGTCGTTGCGCTTCGTGCGATGTACGCAAGGAGGACACCCTCAAATTACCCTGTAGATATATGCCTGGTATATATGATTACCAAGTCACTTCCAAGGGAACATGCAGGTACGTACAGCCTCGACGTCGGCCCGCTCGCAAGACGTCGTTCTACTGGTCTAAAACAAGGGCGGTACTCTGGTGGTGCAACATTCAAAGTTCCTGCTATTTTTAGGGGCATGACGAGTACGAGGGCACCAACGCCGAAATAATCGACAAGATTGATCGTCGCAACACACCTTCAGAGACTGACTGTTTTTCAGCCCACAGAGGCCGCGGGCGCCAGTCACGCTAGCTCCATCGAGCACCGTGAAGTCCACTGCGTGCTTCTAAGCTGGCTCGTTCCTCCTGCCGTGCGCCGCGCCCGCGTCCTCCGCCTTTCCCTGCCAGCGAAGGACTTCCTCATCAAGTTCATGCACACGTGACAATGCCGCTGCCGAAACTCGTTCTTTTCGGTTGGCGACTGCCTCCCACCTCATCGAGCTCTGCACGGAACCCACAGCGGATGCACGCATCCCATCGTCCGAACGAGAGGGCAACGCCCCGGTGCGAACACTGAGCCTCACGACTGACCCGGCAGAGGTGTCTCGTGTGGCGATGACGTCCTCTGAGCGGAAATGGGACAGGGACACTCGGGGGTCCTTCAAAGCGCACGTTTTGTCCTGTCGGAGGTAGCTCAGCCAAGCGCTCCTGGCCGTCTCTTCACTGGGCAGGCGCAGAGTAGCATCCCTTCCGAGCTCACCACAAGCATCGCTGTCGCACATACATCGGCGTGTTGCCATGGGACCAGACAGGCGGTCTCACAGCAGTAGTGCGGGTTCGGAGGAGGGTGTGGTTTGCTACCAGCGCCCAATTTTGTTAAAAGTACAGGCCAATTACGATAAAAACCCTGAAAAAAGGGTTCCGCCCACAACCCTTTTTATCCCAAATCGTAGATAACGCAAGTGCCCTATTGAATGTACGTGCAAATTCGAATAGCCTGGCACGTACGTGCACGTTCTCCGGAGCCGACTAGGTATCGATCCACGAAAAAGACACCTACCATCGAGAAACATATATTATAGGATAAAGTTTGATTGAGAGCGGAACACAATTCGGATAAAACAACCAAGTAAGTATTAAAATCGAATTCCATTCTCTTCGAAAAGACAATCCTCAATTATGAACAAATCGGCTGTTCCATGACGTTGGGGGTGGTGGTCCGAAATAGTAGTCTCTCCGCGGAGGGCGCCTGCGCGTCCTTGTAGCAAACGGCTCAGCATAATATTATTATTTCCTTGGAGAGCACAGCGAGGCGGGGGAATATGAGTTTTGTACGTACGGAAGAATTGGCCAATCATATGTTCTGAATGTAGGTCCTGTAGTGGTCCATACGTACAAGGGGCGAACTGACCACATACAGCAGTAGTACCGAAAGAACACCTCCCTGAGATTGTCGGGGTTGCGCTGACGAGCAGATATCAAGCAAAGGGCCTCCAAGCCGTCAAGCCAACAGTGTGGGGAGGTGTTCAGAAGAGTGTTCTTTTTCGTGTCGGAGGAAGCCAAAGTGAGCGGTGGTGACGGAGGAGGTGACCAAGGAATGGACGGCACGGCTGAGCAGGCGGAAAGGGGGGAAATGGTGAGCCGCCTGGAGATGGAGAAGTGGGAACGCGAAAGCCGTATTGAGATGGAAAAGCGGGAGCGGCAACGGGAGGGCGAGTTCACGGAGATTAATCGCAAGTTCGAGGTGGTGGCGGGCAGGATCGAGAACATAACTGGTATGACAGACCGGGTGGGTGAGGTAGCCGAAAGGTTGGAGGAGATGTCCGGCCAGATGGACCAGCTGCAGAAGATGATTCAGCAAGCCGTCAACAACAACAACCCCGCTGCTGCTGCAGCAGGGAACGCCGATGCATCAGGTCGGAGTGCCAGGGAACGCCAGATGCAGAAGCTCGAGCTGGGCAACGATGTGGCGATCTGGAGGAAGTCAGGCTCTCGAAAGCACTGGTTCGTTCGCGGTCGGGCACCACCAAGCACCGGGGAGACCGTCGACGATCTGCAGGCGTTGCTGGGGGACATGCTGGAGGTGACAGCTGAGGTGGCGCAGCAGCTTCGATCCATGGGCGGATTCGACGTTTTGCAATTTCGTCCGCGCATGGAGGCTGGCAGTAACGACAGAGACGTGCCGTTGGCGGACAGTTTCGACTTGTTGCGGCAGGCACTGAAGTCACTCCTGAGCTTGAGCTTGGGCCTCAAAGACACGGTGGCGTCGGACGCGCTGTGCCTCGCGCGGACGCACAAGATCGAAGATTGCTTCGTCGATGCGAGCACGTTGCTGCGGACCCACGTAGTCAAGAACTACAATTTCCTCGGGAGCAGCGAGACAGCAAAAAGTATGGGAAGCATGATCAACGACGACCTTCGCTTGTGGGTAGGTGAGCTAACCAGGACGGTGCAGGCAGAATATGCGGCGGCCACACCACCGGAGGCCGACGCGGTGTTCGAAATGCCCCCGTTGCCGAGATTCCCAGCGCTCCGCGAATTTGTGCGCAGCGGAGGCACCATCTACAAGCTTTTGCGCGCCGACAGCGGTGGAGGTGCGCCTTCAGCAAGTAGTACGGGGAAAAGGAGCCAAGGGGCTGCGGTCGCAACAAAGTCCAAACGCAAGAAGACGAACGCGTGCTTCCGGTTCTCCCACACGCAAACTTGTACGTACGGCGATGGCTGAAAGTTCTCACACGACAAGCCGGGAGCCACCGAGGCTCGGGCCCCTGCGGAGGTAGGAGCGCGGGGGCGGGGTGGGGACGGTAACGCAGGCGCTGGTGGTCGGAGGGGGAGGGAGACGGGACTTCGAACGCACTGGTAGTACGGGCCACTGGGGGGAGTGGTCGGGGGGCGCAGGGAGGCGGGGGCGGACGCGGCGCTTCTGGCTCGGGATAGGGGTGCGGGCTCCACCTTCCGGCGGGGCCAACCTCGGGCGGGGCGACTGCAGAGACCTCGAAGGTGGGGCGAGGGCAGCGGGAGCTGGCGTTGGGCGTGCTGGAACGGGAGGGAGCGGTTGGGCGAGAACGTTCTGAGCTTCACGTTCCGGGGTCGGCGCCACCAGAGGAAGGTATGCACGGGCGGGTTGATGGTAGCGTTGGAGGGGTTGGACAGGCAGAGCGGGGGTATTCGTTGGGAATTAAGCTCTCGCTGGACCAGGCTGTGGATGCCTGGCGGGTTCAACGGGCCACGCTAATTAGCTCGCCCCTATCGGGCACGTTGGTTTGTCTCTGCAGAATCGCTGATTTAGGCTCGTTTTTGTTGAGACAATGTAAAGGGAGTGTGAAGCAGTTGACTTCCGTCGTCGGTCCACGAACTTTCGCAATACATGTTGACGTGAGACAAGTGATGCATTGGTTAGGGGAAGTCAAACAGTTTCCTCACATAGACCGTTTGTTGCGAGCGCTATCACCTGGTGTGCCGGTGGACGTTGCACAAGGTGGCCATCTCATTGAGGAAGTGGAGTATGGCAATCACTCGGGTGTTAGGGGTCACGCAGATGATATTACCAAGAAGGTGGTGACTGATGTGGTCACGGGTCGTGCGTTGGTGTTCAACGCGAATTTCATTGAGGAAATTCAAGGAATCCGCCTGTCCCCATGGAGTGTAGTGGAGGAGCCCAAATTTCGCATCATTCATGACTTGACATTCGCAGGGTCTGGCAATCGGTTGAGTGTCAATGAGGACACCGATTTTGAGTGCGCTCCACCGTGTGAGCTGGGTCACGTTTTGCGCGATGTGTTTTTGCGGGTGTTGTACCACCGGCAGAAATTCGGGCCAGACGCACGCATCGTGTTGGCACGCATTGATGTGAAAGATTATTTTCGACAGGTTCCAGTAGACCCAGAAGGTGCCCCGACGTTTGGGTACAAAGTGGGCAATTAAGTGGTAGTTTATATTCGCTTGCAGTTCGGGTGGCGGAGTAGTCCAGGTTTTTGGGGAATGTTTTCGGCAGCCCTCGAACACTCACACACTCACACCACATTCCAGCACGCTCATGTGACGGCCCAAGAAGCCGCTGGCGTTGACCATGTAACGGTAGTGCCGCCGCGGGGGGGCAGGGCTGCTGCCCTGCCTCGGGATTGCGTGGCACGTGCGTATTCAGGATCGTGGCGGCGAAACTGGCAGCGATTTTTTCGTGCGGTACTATGTTGATGACGGCATCGTCGTCGAGGTCCAATGGTTTCCAGATGGTCGGAGGTGCATTCGCGCGTTACAATCTCTCGCATCCGATCACTTCCGCTTGTTAAGAGAACGGGGCCCAGACGATCCGGCATTGTTATCCGCGCGGAAGATTAGTAGCTGGGAGTCACGGTTGGAGGTGTTGGGTTGGATAGTGGACATCGACGAGTTCTCAGTGACGATGCCATCCACAAAAATGCAGAAACTGGGTCGTCTGTTGGCGGAGTGGCCGCCATCTCGCAAGTGGGCGTGGGAAAGCAGGTTTCCCAACTGACGGGCTTTTTGATGCATGTGGCTTTTGTGGTGCGGCCGGGCAAGTTTTTTGTGAATCGATTACTGGCAGACGTTGGGATGCCGCGGTCGGCTGCGGCATCAGAAACTTCGTCATTAGGTCGTGGGCGGTGCATTATTCTGGGTCTGGAATTTCACAGGGATCTCGAGTTTTGGTGATGGTTTGCGACCGAGGGTTTCGAAGCCATCGGGAGGTGCCTTTCAGCACCCATGTATAATTTGGTATCTCGTCCCCCTCAACGCACGATATTTTCGGACGCATCCAAGCCATCGGGGGGTGTTTGTTTGGAAACGGGCGCGTACTGGCCGTACGACCTTACAAAGGACGAGCAAGCGCGAGTTTGCGGTTCAAGTCTGGCAGTGAAGGGCGTGAATGATATTTCTATTAACGTTTTAGAGCTGCTCGGGATGGGTTTTCCAGCGTGGATGTTGGTGGTTTTGTGTGAAGATCTCCCCACACAGGCAGGCGATTGTGTGCTGTTACGGGGAGATAAGGAGGTAGCAGTGCAGTGGGTGCGACGTTGCCGGGGGGGTAAGGAGCCGCGATCGGCGGCGTTGATGCATTTTATGGAAGTTCTTGAAATGTCAAGTAGATGGAAGTTTCACGCCTTGCATGTGCCCAGCGTTTTGAACGACGCCGATGACGGAATCTCTAGGTGGAAAAACTCCGACGTACACGCTAATCTCGTTCGCGCTCGCCCCCAAATCCCATGGCAGGTTTGGGATTTAGGGGGAAACGGAAGAGCTCTATGTACCTCAGTGTTGGCCTCGAGCTCGTCCGAAACGCCGTTGCGCCCTCGACTGAGCGAGCTTACCAGGGGTATTTCGGTTCGTGGGTGGACTTTCGCTTGAACGTGGTAGGTGAACCGGTGTTTTTGGAAGTTTCCGAAAATCCGGTGGCGAACGTAAGACCCTTTTTAGATTACATAGCTTACGCAGTAATAACTAAAAAACTGCAAGCCCAAACCGTACAGAGTAACTTGTCAGCTATCGAAGTGTTTCACCGATCCTCGCGCGGTTTTGAGCTAGACACCACTCACCCGTTGCTTAGGAACGCCCTCAAAGGTTCCGAAAGATCGCACGCAGTTGCTGGATTGCAACCGAGAGTACGAAGGCCGGTGTCGTGGCCCATGCTGCTTGGGGGCGAGCACTTGGCGCAGACATAGAGGGCTGGGGGGCGCGTCTTGTGGCTTGCACTGGGGGCGTCATTTTTATTTCTTTCATTACGCGGGCGGCAGAGATGCTGGCCGAACCGCGTACACGTATACACGAGATTTATTGTTTAAGGCGGGGGGACGTGGCCTTGTTCCGGAGAGAAAGACAGTTGAAAGGGGGGCAGTGGTCGACGGCGGGTCGAGTTGAAGTGCCGTTTCGAGGGTCCAAAGGCGACCAGTTGCGCAAGGGCGCAATACTAACTCGAGCCCGAAAAGGTCCGCCACGATCAGTAGGCGCGGGGGGCGGCGCTGTTGATTTAATGGTTGAGTTATTGTCGTGTTACTTTTTATTTCCCCCGTCGGCACCGTTAGTGGCGTTTGGTTGTGGCAATGGCAGGTGGTCGATATGGACGCAGGCGCAGGCCACGAAGGCGCTGCGACAGGTTGTATCAGTGGCGGGAGTGCAGGCAGAGGAGTATGCGTTGCACTCCCTGAGGATTGGGGGTGCCATGCACCTGTCGGCCGGGGGCGCTGATCCCGAGTTGCTGAAGAGCGAGGGCCGATGGGCGTCGGGGGCTTATAAGGGGTACGTACGAAATCATGGGAAAGATGCACAGTGGGTGTCCGGCGTGATGGTAGATAGAAACGAAGGTTGCAAGAAGCAGCCAGGGCAAGGGACTAAGTGGGGTGAAATATAAATATTGCCGAAGGTTGGGGGAGGGGGGCAGAGAGGAAGAAAGAGCATACGTACGCAAATCAACTCCCGTAGTGAGTGGGAGGCCGGCGAATATGGGGTATTACGCCGGGTGGAGTGGTAGCTGACTTGCGTGTGTACGGATGCTGGAACGGGGCTGTTTGGAGGTCAGCCCCGGGGATTTCCCTGCCCCCCCTTCTTCGAGCGAGGGGTAGCACGTAATCAATTGACACAATTCGAAAGCAAAGTACTAAGCATAATATTTCCTTGGAGAGCACAGTGATGCAGGGGAATATGAGTTTTGTACGTACGGAAGAATTGGCCAATCATGTATGTTGAATGTGGGTCCTGTTTGTAGTGGTCCATACGTACATTGGGCGAATTGACCGCGTACAGCAGCAGTACCGGAGGAACACCTCCCTGAGATAGTCGGGGGTTGCACTGACGAGCAGACATCAAGCAAAGGGCTTCCAAGCCGTCAAGCCAACAGTGTGGGAGGGTGTTCAGGAGAGGGTTATTTTTCCCACCACCGCCCGTGCTTTTGAGGGAGTCAGTGGGGAAGGGGAAGGGATAGTAGCAGCAATTCGTACCTTTGCATGATTCGGGTGCATTTAACGGTGGTAGTGTTGTGCTGTTGTGGGCGTGCCACGGGATCTGCGGTATGGAGCAGACGTGGGGTCGCGGACTGTGCGAAGGGTAGGTCGACCGGTGCATGATGTCGCATGAGCGTGGTCGAAGGGGGTGTTACAGGCTGCGATTAGTACGACGGAAGGCCGAGTGTGGTGCCGGGGGTCGTGCGTGGACATCGAGGCGTAGTATGACTAAAGGCCGAGTGTGGTGCCGGCGGTCGTGCACGGACATCGAATGGAAGGGTAACACGGGCTCGAACGGGCACAGTCCAAAAACTAGTAGGGTCAGGGAGCATCCAATAACGGAAGGGGTACGGTTACGCCAGTTGGCGAGGGTCATGCTGGTATGAATAATTACGGCTGAATATTGTTGGTTGGGGAGCGCGCCTGCGAATGGAATGCAGGAGGTTGAGACCAGGCATGACGGGTGCGGTGTGTGACGTATATTATGCCCTTAAGTGAGTGTGGCAAGTGGAATGAACTGCCGGGAAATGAAAGCCGGCGATTGTATTGAAGAATGTTTGCCGGATGGGAGGCCGGCGAATAAAGAGTATTACGCCGGGTGGAGTGGTAGCTGACTTGCGTGTGTACGGATGCTGGAACGGGGCTGTTTGGAGGTCAGCCCCGGGGTTTTCCCTGGCCCCTCCTCTTCGAGCGAGGGGTGGCACATAATTAATTGACACAACTCGAAAGCAAAGTACAAAGTAGTTTTATGGGACCACACACCACACCTGGTGTAACACTGGATATAGTACAGTTAGGACAAATTGTGACGTCCCAAATATAGACGTTACCGGCTGTTTCAGTGTCCGGTATTCGTCACAAACAAAAATGAAATAATTTCTTCCGACCAACCACAGCCAAGCAAATTGAGGTCAAAACCCAAAAGCCTGAAGCATTTCAGCAGACCACGACTATAAAAATAGCGAAAAAGCATCGTGTGACGAAAAAAAATTATGCACAGCAGGCGAGCAACAGCAGCAGCAGCAGCAGCAGCAGCAGCAGCAGCAGCCGCTGGAGGAGACGGAAGGTGGTGTGGTATCTTCTCCTCCACCCTCGCCACGCGCGCCTCGTGAAGTCGTCTCAGTCCCTCCTCGGCGCCCAGCGCCGCTCGGGCTCCACGCATTTC
>MEHQ01000174.1:19892-64253 GCA_008828725.1 Saccharina japonica
GACCCGACCCGACCCGACCCGACCCGACCCGACCCGACCCGATTCGACCCAATCCGACCAGACCCGACCCGACCCGATCCGACCCGGCGCACGCGGTTTAACCTGGCCCGTGAGCAATCTTGATATACTTAAGTTGGTGTGGAACACACCCTTTCTCAAACAAGAAAGCTAGCATAGCCTACGCATATTGGGCCAGTGTACGAGTGAGCACATTGTGTACATCATGTACGTCCACGAAGGGTTCTAAAAGTAAGTCATACTACAGTAGCTGTGAAGGTGTTTAGAACACGCGGGCCGAAGTCGGCAGATCCCCTGGAAAAGGACGTCTGCGAACTCGGTGAGGGTGTCGCCCATAGAGTTGGGTGATCCATTCCTCTTCAAATAGGAATGATATGTACCAGGTATATTTTAACGACTCCACAACAATCAAGGGGAAACGGGGATACCATGACAAAAGGCCTACTTACTCTGAGCCTTTGAGCCACGCCGCACAGCCCACAAGGGAGCCGAGGGTGGCCCCGACCTGAAAAAAGGAAGTAACATAGAAGCCATGGAGACGGAAACAAAACAAAAAACGACGGGTCGAAAAGACAAGAGATTGATTGCGTGCACAGCCAAGCGCGAGACAATGAGTGTACCAAGAGTATACCCTGGACGCATGCTATATACGGTGGAGGTGCACCATTCATTTATTTTCTGAGGATGTGTTTTCACTTGATTGGCACGATGGTTCTCACATTTTGTACATCGTAGCATACGGGTACTACCATTACCAGGTACTATACATAGTACTCTATGGGAAACGCAGGGCTAGCGCCACGGGCGGAGCCGTGGCCGCACGGCTAGTTTGAGACAAAATATTGTTATTAATAGTAACAATAGGAAAATATATAGGTTTTTATGTGTACCGTAGGTCCCATTTACTTACTATTAATACTACTTTGTAGACTGCTGTAGACTACCTGTATCTACGAGTAGTCGACGATATTGTTCCCACTTAAACTCATCGCCATACTTCTCGCACTACTGTGTAATCTACTATTAATAATTTAAAATGTATGTTACGGGGGGCCATGAAAAAATAGAGGACCTACGGTACCTACTGGTACTAGACATACATAGCTTTATCTTCTTTGGTTCGGAAGCTTTCCTCGGCATATCTTGGCACCTCACAGCCACTCTCAGCCTCTAATTGCCGAAGCAGAAGTTACTTGCCTTCCGGAGGTTCTTGGCTTTCTTTGTTTTCTCCTATTTTCGTTACTTGCTGCTTCCTGTTTCCTACCAGTTTTTACTTTGTCGGCGAGATCATGTTTCCCTTTTTTTCCGGTTTCGGGTTCCTGCGTGTACCCAGTGAGCACCACAGCGCATGCGAGCCCGGCACTATCGCGGGTATAGGAGGGCGCTGGCCAGTAGAGGTGGGGTCAGAAGGAGCGCGGTCTCTTTTTCGTGGCTAGGCGTGGCGTGTCCATCGAGACACGAGGGGAGCATGAAGGTCCTTGCTGTTGCTGCTGCTGCTGCAATGAATCCAGTATGTCCGACATTATAATGATCGTTTTGTCTGTAATAAAAGAACATTTAAGCCAAGTTCAAGCGGTGCTTTATTTATCGAACAAACAGTATTTTTACAGAGGCATCAGCAACCTCGAGCGGGCGAATTTCTATATAAAGATCGAAGGTACTACTACTACTGCTGTTGTTGTACTACCACACATAGCAGTCACGAAAAAGGCACAATTCACACCCCTAGCAGGCAGCGCAGCGCCGTCCTGCGAGCCATGTTGCTGTGCTTTCTCTTCTTTTCGAACATACAGCTTTGTTGTCCTGGAGTATGGAGATCTACTGTCGTATACATTCGCAAGTCGCCTGTACGTTTGTTTGTTCTTTGTTTGTGTTGTTTGCTTTGTTTGTGGTGTACAACTGCTGTCGCCGTACAGGTATGATAGTTGCTTTGCCACATACATGCCCCACAATACAGCAGTAGACGGGTACTGTACGTTCAGTTGCGTACAGCAGTAAGTATTTCGCTGCATTGCACCATGAATCTCTTTGGCCTTTTCAAGTCGGTCTGTACACATAGTGGACTTCTTCTGCCCCTTTCCTTGCGCGAGCGTAGCGGGCGGCGTCAACCGCCCTCGGAGCGAAGCTTTGCTTTCTTAGCGATATGTTTTCGTGTTGTAAAAATATCAATATTCACCACTATCGTTTTTGTCCTGTATTGGCCGTCATACATATGGAGCTCTTGGCATTATCAAGTCGCCAGTTGCAGCTACAATAATATATGCTCCTCTTTTACCCTTTTCACATTTGGTTCTATTATTCCTTCCGCGAGCGTAGCGGGCGGCGTTAGCCGCCCGCGCAGCGGAGCCTTGGTTCGGAAAGTTTTCCTCACGGCATATAATTGGTTACACCCGTCTCTTTCGCTCTCACAAAGCCACTCTCAGCCTCTAATTGCCGAAGCAGAAGTTACTTGCTTCCCGAATTTCTTTCTTTGCTTTCTTTTTTCTTCGCATGTTCGCGATTACTTGCTTTGCCTCCAGCTTTTTTTCATGTTTTTGTGCTCGTGCTTGAACGCGGCAACGGGGAGGAGCGCGGCGCTATCGCGGGTACCGGCGGGCGCTACCCAGTAGAGGGAGGGTCGGCAGGAGCGCGGTCGCCGTTTTCGTGGCTGGGCTTCGCGTGTCCATCGAGAGGTGGTCGCGAGGGGGCAGGGAGCTACGAGGCTGATAGAACCTCAGACTTTCGAAGTTTTTTTTCGCGTCATTTCTTCATGCTCCCATAAAAATACTGCTGTACGTTTGTTTTTCGTTCATTTTTGTGTATACTGCAGTACAATACAGCAGTGAGTGATAGGCGGGTACTATACGTTCGGATGTACGTATGTACAGCAGTAGGTGTTGCAGCGCAGCGCTGTTGGGTGCCATGCGGTTCCGTGGCCTACTGCCGTGCGGACAGTAGTGCTGTACCGTGATGTGCCTTCTCTTCTTCAGTAAATCTTACAGCAGTAGTTCGTAGTGTCGTTTCTTCCGTAATGTGACATGTTCATCTCGTGCATGAGTGAGTACGTTTTACGATACAGCGGTAGGCGGGTGCTATAACGTTCAGTTAGTTGCGTACAGCAGCAAAAAATATTTCGCTGCATTGAACCATGAATCTCTCTTTGCATTTTTAAGTCGGTCCTTGCACCACATCGTGGACCTCTTTTGACCCCTTTCCTTTCGCGAGCGTAGCGGAGCTTTGCTTTCTTCGCGATCTTTTTTCGTGTTGAAATATACTGTAGATATTCCCATTATCATTTCTGTCCTGTATTTGCCTTCATACATATATATGGAGCTCTTGGCATTATCAAGTCGCCAGTTGCAGCTAAAATAATGTATGTTCCTGTTTTACGCTTTTCACATTTGGTTCCATTCTTCCTTCCGCGAGCGTAGCGGGCGGCGTTAGCCGCCCGCGCAGCGGAGCCCTTGTATTTTCTTACCAACGCATAGCCAACAGCGCATTTATTTGGTCCTCTTGCACGAACGCTTCTGAACGTTGATGTCTGGAGTTCGAATCTCACGTGGGTCGGACTTTTGAGTTTATTTGCAAAAATAAATAAAAAACGGAATCACCTGCTGAGAGCGCCAATTAATAGTAGCGTGGGTAGGCACAATTCGATGCGAGTCGACGAGGGAAGGAAAGGCTGAAGTCTTCTCGCGATAAAAATGCAAGGCAAGAACCGTAGTGGGGGAGGAGGGAGAGGAGCCTACTTTGTGACCCCGGATCTGAGTTACGACTAGGGAGGAGAAAGGAAGGGCGAAGATAATAAATGGGATGGACAAAAAAAAAAAAAAAAAAAAAAAATTAGCATACCTCTCCGTAACAGAGGTACTACTACTTGTACTGCTGTAGTCCTTGGTCACAAAGTATATATGCCTACTCGTACGAACTCGTGCTTGATCATGAAGTACATATATATACATAAGCGTATGTTTCTGGCCTTGAGCTTCCCACGAAGTTTCGTTGTTGCTTCTGGCCAAAGCCCCACGCATGGTCTCTCCTTTCCCCGCTGCGTTGCCTGGTGTGTATCATCACAGTATGTAATTATCGTGCTCTCGTGGCCGCCGGCTCGTAAGGCAGCCCACGCGCTACGCGCGCGTGCGCTATTATGTACGAGCGAGCTGATGATCTACAGCATTACTCTACAGCAGTAGTCTACAGCAGCAGTGTACCACAGAGTTATTGCCGGCACGTTGATATATGTGACTTTGACCGAATTACACAGCAGTATACCCGAGGTATACCTGGTAGTCGGCACTCAGTGCTCTGCAAATCGCATGGCACCTCGGCCGCGCGCGTTCTACACCCACATTCACCCCTCGAAAAGGTTGCCGGTCGTCCGCGACTCCCTTAGTTGGTTAGCCCCAGGCAGGATCATCAAAACAGGGACGCGATCTTCGATCTATATGAGACGGCGGGTAAATAATTCCGAGCACAATTTTTATTCCCGCGTGGAATCGCATAATAAATACATCCACAGCAGCAGCCGTTATATCGATTTGAGACAGTCCGCAGAGTTCAACGACGGACTATTAATAGAGAGTATCCCAACAATAGCAGCAGCAGCAGCAGCAGCAGCAGCAGCGTTCACACTCGCTGGTGCCGGGTGTAAATCAGCGTGGCGACACACACGCACACAGCACTCCAGGAGGAGGAGCTGGTATGCCTCCCAACCTCTAAATAAATAGCGGGCATGCAGCAGCAGCAGCAGCAGCTCTCTGCTGCTTATTTTTGTGATGTTGTGTACGAGTAGGACACTCGTCTCAGGTACAAATCACCATTCTCGACATAAATGTAAGGATTTTTTTATGTTGTTATTTTACTCATAAATGGTACTTATATTTCCGACCAAATTGGTTCACTACCAAGGAGATCGGTCTATCCCTCACCTGCACGTTTTTCAGAACGACGTGGTATGTCAGCGCCATGCCGGGGTACGTGGGCATGTCCCTCACGACGGACGCATCGTAGTCCTCGGTGTCGGACTTCGTCAAGAGGTCTTTCAGCGGCATGTTGCCCTGCCGTTATCAGTTCTTCAAGCTCTGCTGTGTGTCTTGTGTGTTGTGTCGGCTGTGTGGTGTGGTGTGGTGTGGTGTGGTGTGCTCTCTTTCTTCTTGCTCTGATCTAGGGCGGCGGGAACCTTTCGTGGAATAAAAGATTAAGATTTTATGATCTCTACTCGTCGCCACTCGTACGAATAATATCCTGGGGAGGCATTTGTATCTATGGCGGCCTTGGTTTGTTATGATGGGACGGACATACATGCCGGTCACAGGGTCAGGACTCAGGACAAGCTATATACAGCAGCAGTATCTCACGGCGCAATTAACCAGCAGGTAGGTACATGCGTATACCTTGCTTGGTACCAGGGTATATACGATGATACGGCTGAAAAAGTCGTCTCTGCCGGTTCTAGGATTGTTACCTGGGTAAGACAGTCTAGGATTGTTACCTGGGTAAGACACAGTCTTAAACCCGAACGTTGACCCCGACGGCGACCCATTCCATGCAAGCAGCGAGCGGCTATCGTGGCCGAAATGCATCTACGTGAGCGTATACCAGGTATCTACGAAGAAGGCCGGCCGTATCGGACATCCGCGCATACATTTGATCATCGATTTCCCCCGATCAACCAACGCCACACCATACGCCTGAACTCCCGATAAATTATTTTTTTTGTTTTCGAAAGGTCCCCACAAAAGCAGCCAGCGGGAGCAGAAGACAGCAGAGCTTGAAGCACAGGAGACACGACAACTATGCCGCTTGAAGACCTCCTCAAGAAGTCCGACACCACGGACTACGACGAGTCTGTCGTCAATTTCATGCCGACGTACCCCGGGCTGTCCCTGACATCCCACGTCGTTTTGAAAAACGTGCAGGTACTGATTGAAGCGTATTTTTTTTGTCCTGTACCAGTGGGTGTGATGGTAGCAGCAGCAGACAGCAGCAGACAGCAGACAGCAGCAGACAGCAGCAGCGTCCCCGGTTTCTGTGCAGAGAGGTTGATAGCGCTTAGGAGGGGGCTTCCGGTGTTGTGTTTGGCCTTGGCGTATTGACAGCCGGCACCCGCGCTGGCGCTGCCGATGCTGATGTTTGGGGAGGCTCTGCTTCGTTGTTGAACGTATCCGGTGGACTTCAGGCTGCTGGCTGGTACCTGGTATGATACATGCATGGATGGATAGAAGCGTACCAGGTACAGCAGTAGTAGATCATGACATCATGATGGTAACACAGCAGCAGCAGTACCCCGAAGCCAGGGGCTCACCAACCTACAGGAAAATCTCCACGAGGCATGCATGTACAGCACGTGCGACACCGATAGATAAGGTAGCTCGCAAAGCTTGCAATGCTGAATGTCAGCCAGATCACCGGTGAAGCTCACAGAAAGTACCAGAATGCTGCGACTGCTAGCTGTAAAAAAAAATCGCTGCGTACGGGTACAAATCAAGTCCACTCTGTCCGAATCTGTAAAGACCGTTTCTCTTGTATATGAATACCAAAACGTTCATTATATTTACGGACAATGTGGTAGAAACTGTGCCTGGTTTCTTCTGATTTGTAGAATGAGAGATATGAATAGAATGCGTAGCGGTTGCATCAGACGAAGCACAAGCAAGGCCTCACGCAATGCTAGGCGGGGGGGGGCGCAAGCGAGTGCGGTTCGCCGGTAGCAGAGAGGAAGGCGCTGCCAGCACCATCTGTCTACTGGTACCCTCCTCATCCGATTTCGCCCTTCTCAATATCTGAATACTGTTCGTATGATGTTTCTCTGTTGTGTGCATTACATACATACGAGGTTGTTGTGCATGGTGTGCCGAGAGCGGAGAGACAGGAAGGGCAAGCTGGACAAAACGACCGGACCAGAGTAGACAAACATGCCGCGCTGGCTCTATCATTTATCTTTGCGCCCTCTTCATCCGATTTCGCCCTTTGGTCAGTATCTCAGTATCTGTTTGTATGATATGTTTGTACATATGATACGTTGCAGCGTAGTATCTGTGTCGTAGTTTTGTGACCACAGAACTGGTACCTTTTGAGGATGAAGAATCGGCACGGACACTGGGTGTGCTGGATGTCGACGAGTAGAATGGAAGGTTTAATGTGAAGAACACACACACGTTGTGTACAACGCACGTATATATTCGTATATGTATGAATACGAGCTTGTGCATGGTGCGCGCAGCAGAGACAGGAAGGTCAAGCTGAAAGCTGAACTAAACGACCGGACCAGAGTAGACAAACAGCATTGCCGCGCTGGCTCTATCATTTATCTCTGCACATATATTAAAAAAAATAAAAAACAAAAACACCTGTGAGAGCTCGAGGATTTCGTCGAAGCTCATCTTTGCTACGAAGCTGAGTGTAATACTTCGATCGCGGTACGGATTTTATATGTCCTCATGTAGGGTGTACATCCCGTATGACGGGGACACAGTCTGAGGCTGTAGAATTCAGGAAGTGTGCGTCTATTTGTGGGGGGAGAAAAAATAAGTAAATTGAAATTAAAATTAAACAGTCTGAAATAAACATATCAGGTAGGTATACTTATAGTGTTCCGACGAGTTGACGTGGTAGAGTGGGTCTACTATTATTAATAGTAGCTATGCTCTTTTTGGTACTGCTCGTACTTATATACTCGTAGCTATACAGAGTACACAGAGTACAAACTCTGTATACAGCCTTTGCTGTGGGGCAGCTTACTGCTGCTACTGCTGCTACTGCTGCTACTGCTGTGTGTATAACTGCTGTCGTGCTGACATGCTGGTATCAGTAAAAGCATGCTCGCACGTAGCCTAGTGCGTATATACAGGGTAGTCGACATATATACGTGTTTGTGCAAGGTCAAGGTTTGTTGAATCCCTGTGCTTGCAACACCGCCGTGTACAACAACACCTGTTGGCCAATTTACACCTTGCACGTCGCTCAAGACCCATACCGGCCCCAACCCTACCGTATATGACAGTTTATATCACACCCCCTGGGGTGAATTTCAAAGCCAATTTTCTCCATAACCAGGGGGGCACAGACAACGAAAAAGGCGGCTTTCGGAGCATCTCGTCGACATATTTCCATAGACGGGTCGCTCGGGGTTAGCGCTCGACGGGTCGTCGAGCAAATCAGCGTTGAAATTCGTCCGCGGGGGTGTGGTATACAGTGTCATACCAGGTATACGGTAACCCTGTCCCCAGCCGTCTTTGGGCGACTCGAGGTCGGCAGGGGGCGGACATGCGACTCAGCTGCGTGTTTTGTTGACGTTTATTTTTACAAATTAAACCTGGTCGGCCGAAAGGCGAGCCTCGACCAACCACACAGCAGTTGGTGTTGCACAAGTGTTATTTATGTACAAGGGGGTGCTGTACACGGGCTTCTCGAGCAAGATGCCTTTTAGGGGTGGTGCCTTACTTTTTGGGCTTTCCTTACACGAGGAGCTCCATACCTCACCTGAAGATGACTTCGAAAATTTCCGTTCGCGCAACCCGACCAAGACTCCTACGCCTTACTATTACGGAGGACCATCATAAACACTAGTAAATAGGACAAAATATGGTCAACTAAAAAGTAGTGAAATATTGAGGTTTTTGTGTGTAGCGTAGGTCCTGTTTACTACATTAGCCCACCCCGTAATATTGATAGCTAAAAGAAAATACACCTGGTATGCTACAAGCAGTAGTACTGCGTATCATACTAACCGGTAGCTGCTCGCTTGGAAAACTCAACCGATCGGGAAATACTGAGCCGAAAAAAATGTGAACCCTACCGCACGGCAGGGGGGGTTCCTAAGAATATCCGGGGGGCTGTACGGGGCATGATGGGTTGTATCGTTCAATCCTTGGTATGAATAAAGATAATAGAGTTGTCGGTAGGAACTCGCGCAGATGGGGATTTGTGAGTGTGGTCAACTTGTGTGCGCTGGAGGACCGTAACGGCGGACGCTTGGGGTAGCTCGAAAGGAGTCCCGTTTTTTTTTGTGGTGCCGTCAAAATTTAAAACACACACCTTCGCTCGTATTAATCATGGTCAGTAATCGACCGATCAACCAGCCAATCAATCTATCAATCTATCAACCAATCAATCAATCGATCAAACAATCAAACAATAAACCAACCGAACAATCAATGGATCAATCAATCAAGCAATCAATCAAGCAATCAGTCAATCAAGCAATCAACCATTCAATCAATCGTCAATCAATCAATCTAACTCAACCCAATGTATTCGTCTCGCTTGGCTGCGCGCAATCCGTCTTTCGACCCGTCGTTTTCTTGTTTGTTGTTCAGCTCGGGGCTTCTATCGGCTCCATCGCAGCATGTGGGATGTGGCTCAAAGGCCCAGAGTGAGTGGACATTATTCAGTGCCGACGGCTCTCACTCTTTCACACGTCGGAGAGCTCACGATCTACGTAGATCATCTGGAGTAGATCGCGATCAACGTAGATCGTCTACAGTAGATCACGATCTAGATAGACCATCTACAGTAGATCTCGATCATCTACAGTAGAGCACGATCTACGTAGATCGTCTACAGTAGATCACGATCTAGTGATACCATCTACATTAAATCTTGATCTACGTAGAACATCTACTAGGAGATCACGATCTACGTAGATAGTCTACAGTAGACCACAATCTACGTAGATCGTCTACAGTACATCACAACCTAGGTAGATCACCTACAGTCGATCACGATCTACGTAGATCACCTACACAGTAGATCCTGACCTGCCGAAATGACATATTGTGCAGGACCTGTGGAGTACAGATACAACCCAGGAAACATATGGTAGACCATGCTGACTATACGGTTCCCACTCGACAACATGAGCTAGGTCATCCGTACCATAAATGCAACACCTACAGGGAGTAAGTACACCGTAACTGCTGTAGCATTCGGCTTTTTATGGTATACATGGCACTTGGTAAGTAGCGAACTCGTTGCTTTCATACCTGCAATGATTTGTAGACAGCTCTAAAGAGAACTACGCACCCCGTAAACCGCGCGATCGATTTATCACACCATATGAAGTCTGAGGAAAATTTCGATCTACGTGAAACAGCTTTGTCTTTTCTTCTTTTTTCGTAATATATCCGCCCTGGTGTTGTTACGTACTGGTGTTGTGATTTGTTGAAGTGGTTGCGGTTGTCTTTTGGAGTTGATAGTTGTCGTTGTGGTCGTTGTTGTTGTTTTTGTTTGCTGATGCTTTGCGTAGGTTGTTGCTGTCGTCGTGCGTTGCCGTGCATGTTTGTCGCTGTTGCAGTCTGTTGTCGTTGCCGTGGTGGCTGCTGGTGGCGCTGCTGCTACTGCTGCTGCTGCTGCCGCTGCTGCTGCCGCTTGTCATCTGTTATTTGCTGTTGATGTGGATATCAGGTCCTATCTCCTAGAGCGTACCGCTTCATTGTCACTACAACCCTTCAAGGCCATCCTGGCTCCTCGGGGACACTCTGAGATTACCTCGTGTTGCTGACCCCGGAGAGTGCGGTAACGCCATATACTAACCCACCTCGGTGTGTCTGTCTCCACACCAAACCTGAAAAAAAATATAGCCTGTTGCGGGACTACCGTCCCTCATCGATACACTACTATACACCACTACCTGGTATGTACCTACATATAAGAACCATTTGTACACAACTATGAAATACAAACGTTGCTTTATATTTAGGGACAGAGGTGGTACCTGGTATTGCCCTCCGACAAAGTGTAACTGGTAGGTATATGTGAATGGTATGATTGAAACAAGAGCTGCACATTGTCAGATGGAAAATGGAATCATAGTAACGGTATACACGAGGTCGCCCCGGTAGTCTAGTGGCTAGCTTAGAAAATTCTACTATTAATAGCATTTGTGCCCGAGTTCGAATCCCGCCGTGGTGAGAGATTTTGACTTTACTTGCAAAAAATAAAAAGGAACCGATTGCTGAGAGCGCCTTCGTAGCGCGGGTAGGCGGAATTCGACGCGAGTCGACGAAGGAAGAAAGGGCTGAAATATTCTCGCGATAAAAAGGGCAAGGCACCTACTGTAGTGAGGAGGGAGGAGAAGAGCCTACTTACCATGACCCCGGATCTGAGGGACGACTAACAAGGAGAGAGGAAGAAAGGGCGAAGATAGTAAGGGCCCATATTAACGAGTAGAAAAATAAATTCAATTTGGAAGGGAAAAAAAATCAAATTCGCTTTTCATTGGTCAACACACGCACCAGCACCAAAGATTAGGATCTTGGGGTCTAATCAATTTGAATTGGACGAAAAAACCAAGAAGGTCCCAGGACCTTTTTTGTGAAGAATTCAAATCAAATTTAGGAGTTGGCCCGACTTGGATCGGCATGTCCACGGTGGGCAAACGCCCCCGCTACAACCTAGCGATTTCTTGACCGCATCGATGACCACGACCGAGGCGACGACGCGTGAACCACGACGCGAGGCCACCGGGGCAACAGCCGCGCCCACGCTTACAGACCATAGCACATCGTACCCCGGCGGTGCGCCTCAAAAACAATCATGGCGGTCGCAATCCCAACTTTTCAACCAGCTCGATGTGCCAACCCGACCGAAAACCGAGCGATCGACGCAAAAACAGCAGGATGCGCTCAAGACTTTGATAGCACCGTCGCCGTCCCTGTCTCGCCCGTGGCGTTTCACGGATACCTACGCCCGCCCAGGAGACCCTGAGAGCGATAGCTTCCTAGCCTGGGCTGCCGAAAGCAAAAGTATGCTGGCGGCGGTGCGTACGCGCCGACGCATGCCTTCCCTCTCGTCTCCTCTCGTCGATTTTTTTCATCTCGGCGTTGTGACGCATGCTGCGTTTTTTCGATTTCAGAAATATTTTAACACGCAATTCACTATTCTCCATATGGACGCAAACCAGTTTTTTTTGCTCAATCGCATGCAAATAGGATTTTATTTTCCAAATTGAATTTTCTGCTGTCTTCGTTAAGATGGGCCCTAACTGGGACGGAAACATGAAGAAAAAAAAGGTATACATTGTAAACATGTTCCAGTCCGACGTTAATCGGACATCTTCTAATACCGCAGTAGTATATAGTAGTAGTAGTAGTAGTAGTAGTAGTAGTAGTGGTAGTAGTGGTGGTAGTAGTAGTAGTAGTAGTAGTAGTAGTAGTAGTAGTAGTAGTAGTAGTAGTAGTAGTAGTAGTAGTAGTAGTAGTAGTAGTAGTAGTAGTAGTAGTAGTATAGTAGTTCGTCTCCCTGTGAATACGTATCGTACATACGCGTTCCAGTTCGCCTTTAATCGAATGTCTTGGAATACCGCAGTTCGTATATAGCAGTCTAATTTCTCTTATATCACTCTGATCCCCTTCTTGAAGGCGCCTATCGTAGCAAAGGCCTCCCTCCATTGGCAAACCCTCGCTTACCGGTACCTGTTGCTACTGATATCGTCGTTGTTATCGTCCATTTCTTTCATGTTTCCTTGTCACCTTGAACCCCTCCTCTCTTCAAGGCCTGGATTTCCGGCCCTGGTGTTCGACAAGTGGCCTCGTTATGCAGGGGTCGGGGGCGCCGTAGGCATCCTTACTGCGAGCGCCATGATGTACATGAAGATGAAGACCATTGACCTCGGCGGGCTGGAGGATCGGTACGTCAAGGATGTATCAGAGGGGTACAGGATATAGGGAAAAAATGCCATGAAACTGGGAAACAAGGTTCGCTTTTGTTTTTAGTCGTGCTACCATCGTCGAGGCAGTTTCGTTTTGGGCGAAAACAAAATCTGGCTGATCCAAAGGGTGCACGGGAAAAAAAAACGAAATGGCACTTTTTCCTTTTTTTTCTTCAGTAGTCCCCAGACAAGGAGTTGGTACTCTAAAATCAAGTAAAATATATCTACTACCGGTACGCTGTACAGAAACTTGAATCTGAGTCCTGCGTAAACAAGGGGAGACGCCATGGATAAGTGTTGTGGGTTGCGTATCACACAATTTTGTTGCAGCTGGGCCAAGTCGTAAAACTCGTAAAAGTTTTACTGAGACGACTGAGATGTCACGAAGAGTTAGTTTGGACGCTTATCCACCATGTTGTGGCAGCTGCGCCAAGTCGTAAAACACTACTGTTAATAGAGCCCTGTACAAACCAGGAATGTGTCATGAAATTAAGTGTGGACTTTTATCAACCAATTTTAAAAATCGTATATAACCCTTGACGAACATGTGACACAGCGGAAATTAAATTGACTTATTTAAGCTGTCATCCATATGCAAGTCCGCCTCACAAGCGGTTCTTAGTAGGATGCAGCCCACCCTCACGGCGCTTCGCGTTTGGTGCTAGCTAGCAATGTCTGCCTCTTCGGTGAAAACCCGACATGCTCCGTCCCAGTATGGGATGCGAGGGTATATGGTCATACGACTACGGCCAGGCATGAATCTCGATACACCCATATGCAAGTCCGCTTCGCAGGCGGTTCTTAGCAGGATGCAGCTCACCGTCCATGCGACTCGCCCAATACCTCACGGCGCTTCGCGCTTGGTGCAAGCAATGTGTGCCTGGTGTGGTGAAAACCCAACGTGCTCCGTCTCGGCACTGTAGGGGTGCGAGGGTCTAAGGTCATAAGACTTCGGCCATGCATGAACCTCGAGTACACCCCGTCCCTCCCCTCGACCGCCTTCCCCTCTACTGAACCTACCGAATCCAATCGCCGCCAACTTTTATCGCCACTTACTCCCCCCCCCCCCCCCCGTGCACAATATGATACCCCCCCCCCCCCCCCTTCTCCCCTCAAACGCCTCGCTCCGCTACAGATCCTACCGAATCGCTGTGAACAAGGGGGTGCAAACCCTAGACTTCTACAGCGCGATGGGAGGGGTGACGTGCCTGCTCTTGGGTTTCTCGAGGCGAAGGGTTGGTATCGGCGGGGCTGGGGCAGGGGTCAAGAAGATGTTGTCCCCGTGGTCGTTGATGGCGCAGGGGATCGCGGCTGGCAGCGTGGGCTACGTGCTTGGATCTGCTGTGGGTCTCCCGGTGCAGAAGGTGATGGTTTGTTTTTCTCCGGTGGATGCCGCGGGCCTGCCGTTGTTGCTGCTGCTGCTGGTTTTGTGCGACTGCACTCTAACGTGTGTTTTAATACCCCCCGAAATGAGGAAAATAGGCGAACGCGACATGGAGAAGTTTGGTACACAGGATAGTAGCGAGAAAACGATCGCTTTCTTCGGAGATAGATGGTGGCCACAGGAGGCGAAACAGGAAGGGGATAGGATTTTAGCAAAAAGTTTATTTGTAATATATGGAAACAACGTAATGAGCGCCCAAATGTTGGAGGTGTCTCTATTAGGAGTACGAGGAACAGTGCTCCGTCTCGAAAGGGATGCGTGGTCAATGGTCAAATGACTAAGGCAAGCAACAAATGAGTACGCCCTCCCCCCTCCGGTGTTCTGTCTCGAAAGGGATGCGTGGTCAATGGTCAAATGACTAAGGCAGGTAACAAATGAGTACCCCCCTCCGCCCGTCGCCCGAATGCGCTCTGGATGTAGTCTTAAACAGGGCGGCGCCTGTTATGAGATGGGATGTTAGGGTTCCCCCCCCCCCCCCCCCCCCCCGAGCTCGCCTTTCATGCGACTGGCCGAACAAACACCTCACGTTTTGCTTCGCACTTGGTGCAAGCAAAGTCTGCCTGGTCGGTGAAAACTCGACACGTTTCGCCCCGGCATTGCAGGGATGCGAGGGTCTATGGCCATATGACTATGGCTATGCATGACACGAGTACCCCCCCGCCTGCCCCCGCTCGCCTGAATTAATTCTGGAGCGGGTCTAAAACCGTGCGGCGCCTGTTGTGACATAGGATGTTAGGGTAAACTTTACAATAACCCCCCCCCGTGCTCCGTCTCGAGGGATTCGTGTCACCATGGTCAAATGACTAAGGCAAGCAAGCAAATGACCCCCCCCCCCGTGCCCCGCTCTAGAAATGGCGGGATATTTGGGATGCATCGATTGGGCGATGTTCGGTAGGGTAGCTCTCTCTCTCTCGCTAGGAACTCTTGCTGGTGGGTATTGTACGTGCCGATTAGGCTGTCACGCGACGGTCCTGGGAATGTGTATGCCTTGCCTTGCCTTGTCCTGCCCTGTCCTGTCCTCACCCCCCCTCCCCTCCTTCCGCCCCCCTCCTCCCTCTCCCCACCTTCCCCTCCCCTCCGCCCCTCCTCCTCCTTCCCCTCCCCCCCTTTCAGCCGCACGACGGTCAACGCGCAGCCCACGAGAAGAGGCTGCTGAAGGCCCTCCTTCAGCGGAAGCTTACGCACGCCTTCTCCTCCGAGGAAGTGGCGCGCCTGAAGCAGAAGGGGGTGTACAAGGCGGCGGAGCACGACAAGCTGGAAGCCGAGCGCCTGCTCGTCACGCGACAGGTTTGGTTTTGCAAAAATATGAACCGCGCCTGCCTGCCTGCCTGCCTGCCTGTCCCCCCCAAATATGTATACGTTGCTGCTACCATAGCCGTTGGAACTGTTGCGTGTACGCGGTTTCGAACCCTAACCCCCTTGAAGTACTACAAAAAAAAAACATCCCACACTCGTATCTCCAACTACAGTAGTTTTATCTCCGAAAACGTGGGGTGCGTTTCACTTTGAATTTTATCCCGCTCAGAACTGCTGAAACACGCGTTTTGGGGGGGACAAAATTCTCGGAATTTCTATGTTTTTTTTTGTTTTTTCCAGTGGTAAAAAAACCCGCCAATGTTGGAATTAGTACTGTACCAGGTATGGGATATTTATTTCCAGTAGTGTAAGAGGGTTATTAAGGGAGCGGTTTTCGTCCATGTCACTCTGCCCGATAACGAAAAATTCGTTTGGGCTCTGAAATTGAATATCAAACGGGTATTATATGCCGGTAATTTAACCCGCGTTTGCACTCTGATATAAACATCAAGTGGGGATTACATGCCCGCAAAATAATACCAGTTTGGGCTCTGATATGGATATCTAACGGGGATTATATGCCGGCAATACAATTCCAGGTTTGCGCTCTGATTCGAATATCTTACGGGCATTTATATGCCGGTAATAAAATTTGCGTTTGGACTCTAATATTGTATCAGGCGGGGATGATTCACCGGAAATATAATCCCTGTTTGGGCTCTGATATGAAAATCAAACGGGGATTATATTCTCGGTTAGAGTGGCTGGTACAAGGTTATCGTCGATCGGCAATATCCAGCCCGGGGGGCGTGTATACACTTTACTGAGACCCTCTCTAGCCAAGCAGTACGAGTAGTGGCAGCAGTAGTGGCAGCAGTAGTGGTAGTATTAGCGGTACCAGCTGCAGCATGAAGCGGCAACAGCAGCAGCAGCAGTCGCAATAGCCGTAGTAGTAGCATGCCGTGAGGTCGATCGCGGTGTTTCAGACTGCCCTTGGGTGAGACAGTCAACACGACAGCAGCAGCAGCAACAACAACAACAGCCACAACAGCAGCAGTAGCAGCAGCAACAACAGTAGCACCAGCAGCAGCAGCAGCAGCAGCAGCAGCAGCAGTACAGTAGCAGCAGCAACAACAGCAGTAGCAGCAGCAACAACAACAACAACAGTGGCAGCAGCAGCAACAGTGGCAGCAGCAGCAACAGTGGCAGCAGCAGTAGCAGCAGCAGCAACAACAACCACAGCCACGACAGCAAGAACAACACAGCAGTACTACCACCAGCAGCAGCAACAACAGCAGCAGCAACATCACAACATCACAGCATCGCGGGACCGATCGCGACCGTTAAGCCGGTCCCCTGCCGCCGGGCAGGCGGAGGGGGGGCGAGAGAAGCAACCCCTCTGACTCGATTAAAACCACCAAACGACGAGCAAGTACCACAACTATATAAGTGTTAGGAGACAGGCGTAACGCCAATTCTAGGGGCGTTTCGGGTGCCGGGGATGGGAGGGGGGGGCATCGGGTGGCAGGAACGGGGGGGGTGCTCGATATGCATGCATGGCCGTAGTCGTATGATCATAGACCCTCGCATCCCTAAAATGCCGGGACGGAGCACGTTGGGTTTTCACCGACCAGGGAGGGGGGGGTAAGGGGGGGGCAGAGAGCTGGCTGCGATAGGAGGGGGGGGGTGAGATATATCAAGATGGATATAACCCCCGTAATCAATACATGTACAAAATTGCAGCTGCTGCTCGGAGAGAGCTCGACAGCTTTTCTTAGACGTAGATTTTTGCCCTTTTCGCGGTAACTGGCGATGACGTCCACCCGGCGACACGCAACCCCCCCATCGTGCTCGCCGACCCCTGCTCTGCCTACTCTGCCAAGGGCGGTCTCGGCCGTGCCCAACTCATGTCTCACGGGGCTGCGATTTTTCCAGGATTCCATGCCCTTTTTGTCACGTGCACATACCATACCAACCAGTACATGCTTTTTTGTTCTACACGCAAACCGCATTATTCAAGATTCCGTTTTTTTTATGTACGAGTAGACGACCAACCCGGATTTTTATCGTACCGGCTCCTTTTACTGCTGATATACACGTACTACGTACTATATGTACGAGTATCAGTACCGCTGCAAGCAGTAGCAGGGTATCATATACCAGGTAATTTTTAATACGCGATGATAACTGTACAGTATTCATGCGTGCGTGGTACTCAGCAGTACGATAGTGGTCGGTGTGTGCCTGGATATAGTACCGGCCAGGGCCTCGCGTGCGCTCGCGGGCGTGGACATGCGGGCGGTGGGCGCTGCAGCAACGTTTATCAAGAATATGGAGAGCGCACATACAAAACACACACGCTCTTTTGTTTTACACGCTACTGCTGTACATGCATAATCAAAGATTCCCTCATCGTGCTCGCCGACCCCTGCTCTGCCTACTCTGCCAAGGGCGGTCTCGGCCGTGCCCAACTCATGTCTCACGGGGCTGCGATTTTTCCAGGATTCCATGCCCTTTTAGTCACGTGCACATGCCATACCAACCAGTACATGATTTTTTGTTCTACACGCAAACCGCACTATGCAAGATTCCGTTTTTTTATGTAGACGACCAACCCGGATTTTTATCGTACCGGCTCCTTTTACTGCTGATATACACGTACTACGTACTATATGTACGAGTACCAGTACCGCTGCAAGCAGTAACAGAGTATCATATACCAGGTAATTTTTAATATGCGATGATATCTGTACAGTATTCATGCGTGCGTGGTATTCAGCAGTACGATAGTGGTCGGTGTCTGCCTGGATATAGTACCGGGCAGGGCCTTGCGTGCGCTCGCGGGCGTGGACATGAAGGCGGTGGGCGCTGCAGCAACGTTTACCAAGAATATGGTGATGGAGAGCGCACATACAAAACACACGCTCTTTTTTTTTACACGCAGCTACTACTGTACATGCATATACCCGTACGTACGTACGTACGTACGTATCATAACACCTCAGTACCATAGGGTGATATTTACAAGAAATAAGAAATTCGGAAGCCGTTATATTGAAGCTAGTATAAAACGCATACTCTCCTCTAATGTAAATAATAAACCTAGCCTCCGTTTGTGAGTGTTTTTCCTTATTAGGGGTCATGTACTACTGCTGTACACCCCTTGGCAGTACAGAGTCGCTTTGTTCGCCCTAAGCTTAGCTACCAATCTACCTCAGTAGGCTACTCCTCGCCGCTACGGGCATTGCGCATAGCCGCAGGCGGGCGTCAGCCCGCCGCGGCGAAGCCCCCCTTGTAAATACATGTACGATATTGTTGGTGGTCTCGTGTGAGAGCCCCTCGGCTTTTCTTAGACGTAGATTTGAGCCTTTTTCGCGATATCTCGCGATGAGGTCCACCCGGCGGCACGCAACTCGCTCATCGTGCTCGACGATCCTTGCTCTGCTTACTCTGCAAAGGTTGGCCTCGGCCTTGCCCTACACGAGGCCAACGGGGTACGTTTGTTTGAGGATTTATTGCAAATTTGTCACAGGCTCGCCAAACGAACGCACGTCGTTTTTTTTTCTGACAGTTCCGTGCGGGATGATGATCTGTTTTGGACCTTACGATACCCCACAAATATCTACCGCATGCGCTCCTCAGGAGCGTGTCGGGATAATGTATCGGTTTACGTGCCCGTCGGCCTGGATATAGTACCGGGCAGGGCCTTGCGTGCGCTCGCGGGCGTGAACATGCGGGCGGTGGGCGCTGCAGCAACGTTTACCAAGAATATATATGATGGAGAGCGCACATACAAAACACACACGCTCTTTTTGTTTTTACACGCAGCGACATGCATAATCAAAGATTCCGTTTTTTTACGTCAACGACGAATCCGGATTTGTATAAGACCACGTACTACTACTACTGTACTACTGCTGATATACACATATGTACGTAAGCACGTATGATACAGTAGTACTAGCACCACAGCAGAAACAGACCTGTGTACCATGGGTTCATACGTGCGTGGTACACCAGTTTGATACTATGATACTATTAATACTGGTATTTGTTGTTTCTGCTCGTATGCGAGCGATGGACACTCCAACTTTCCCAATAAAATTATGGGGATGTTCGAGAACTTGCTTTTTTTCGAAAAAAGTGGTTCCGAATTAATTACCGGTACGTATACGTCTACTCGTACTCGTATTGCATTTATAGTTGTCCCGTGGTCTACATGCAAGATCCAAGATTATGTTTTTATGCTCGATGCTGGATTTTACGAACTACTTACCGCTGATACACGTACGGATTTGTATAGCTTACTGCTGATATGCTGATATACACGTACGTTTCTCAGGAGGAGCGTGTCGGGATAATTTATCGGTTTACGTGCCCGCCGGCCTGGATATAATACCGAGCAGGGCCTCGCGTGCGCTCGCGGGCGTGAACATGCGGGCGGTGGGCGCTGCAGCAACTTTCACCAAGAATATGGTGATGGAGAGCGCACAATGTCATACAAAACACACACGCTCTCTTTTTTTTTACACGCAGCTACATGCATAATCAAAGATTAGATTCCGTTTTTTTACGTCGACAACGAACCCGGATTTTTATAATAAGACAACGTACTACTACTACTACTCCTGTACTGCTGATATACACGTACGTACGTAAGCACGTATGATACAGTAGTACCAGCACCACAGCAGAAACAGACCTGTGTACCATGGGTTCATACGTGCGTGGTACACCAGTCAGTGTGATACTATGATATTATTAATACTGGTGTTGTTTCTGTTCGTATGCGAGCGATGGACACTCCAACTTTCCCAATAAAATTATGGTGATGATCGAGAACTTGCTCTTTTTCGAAGAAAGTGGTTCCGAATTCACTACCGGTATACGTATACTCGTACTCGTATTGCATTTATAGTAGTCCCGTGGTTTACATGCAAGATCCAATATTATGTTTTTATGCTCGATGCTGGATTTTACGAACTACTTACCGCTGATACACGTACGAATTTTGATAGCTTACTGCTGATATACACGTACGTACGTATCATAATACCTCAGTACCACAGGGTGATATTATAAGAAATTCGGGAGCCGTTATACTGAAGTTACTATAAAAAGCATCCTCTCCTCTCATGTAAATAATAAACCTAGCCTCCGTTTGTGAGTGTGTCTCATTATTAATAGGTGTCCTGCGCTACTGCTGTACACCCCTTGGCAGTACAGAGTCGCTGTGTTCGCCCTAAGCTTAGCTATTAATCTACCTCAGTAGACTACTCCTCGCCGTTACGGGCATTGCGCGTAGCCGCAGGCGGGCGTCAGCCCGCTGCGGCGAAGCCCCCCTTGTTATTATATATTTATTACTACTTGCTTTTTTAATGGCCCTACCGCCGGGTGGGGGCGGGGGTTGGCATCCGCGCTGTCGTGGGTGGAGGAGGTTGGGTAAAGTGGTGGCCTCTGTGGTATTGCTTGTGTGCGTGTTTGCGTACGTGCTGGAACCGTTGTACACGTGCGTACTCACAAAGGGAACGGAACATAGACTGCTAAAAAAATACAAAAACCCATGTTTTCGATCCTCGGTCAATCCGTTCTCGTGTTTGACTGCTGGGATAACAACCCAATACCGTTCCGATGCTGTTGTTGTTGTTGCTGGCAAAACCTTACCAAAAGCAAAAAAACAAAACAGCCGCTGACCTCCCTGGACGAGTAGTAAATGATCCCAAAGGCGGTTCATCCGCCTCTGACCATTTCAGGATCAAGCACTGACAACCTCAGTATTCGACCGACTGAAAAACGGCTATAATTGTAGTATGCGTAGAAGATGCCGTGCGTACGTAGCCCGTAAAATAATCCGATGGTGTGGCTACGTACTGCACACGACCGGCCACGGAGCGGGTGGTTAACCTCTTCCTACCGGCTCAGCAGGGTTCCTTTTCTTGAAGAAAGGCAATGTAGTTCATGGGTTTTACCTCTACTAGCGGTACGGCCCCGGATCCGCCCGTGGCACTAGCCCTGCGTTTTCAATCGTAGTATGTAGTACCTGGTATGGTAGCACTCGCGTAGGCTGTGATGTACCACTCTTAATGGAAATGGAAGAACCACCGTGCGGGCCGGTATCGGCCCGGGGCATGTCCGTTTTGTTTCCCGGGTTGTTGGAGTTGTAGGTGTCTATGCAGAAGTAGCTGAGTAAAAGTCGAATATTATCGAATAAATACATGTACGATATTGTTGGTGGTCTCGTGTGAAAGCTCCTCGACTTTTCTTAGACGTAGATTTGAGCCTTTTTCGCGATATCTCTCGATGAGGTCCACCCGGCGGCACGCAACTCGCTCATCGTGCTCGACGATCCCTGCTCTGCTTACTCTGCAAAGAGCGGCCTCGGCCTTACCCTACACGAGGCCCACGGGGGTACGTTTGCTTGAGGGTTTATTGCCTATTTGTCACGGGCTCGCCACACGAACGCACGTCGTTTTTTTTTTCTGACAGTCCCGTGCGGGATGATTATCTGTTTTGGACCTTACGAGACCCCAAAAATATCTACCGCATGCGCTCCTCAGGAGCGTGTCGGGATAATGTATCGGTTTACGTGCCCGTTGGCCTGGATATAGTACCGGGCAGGGCCTCGCGGGCGTGAACATGCGGGCGGTGGCCGCTGCAGCAACGCGCACATACAAAACACACACGTTTTTTTTGTTTTTACACGCAGCTACATGCATAATCAAAGATTCCGTTTTTTTTATATCGAGGACGAACCCGGATTTGTATAAGACCACGTACTACTACTGTACTGCTGATATACACGTACGTGCGTACGCACGCACGTATGATACAGTACTACCAGCACCACAGCAGAAACAGACCTGTGTACCATGGGTTCATACGTGCGTGGTACACCAGTGTGATGTTATGATACTATCAATACTGATTGTTGTTTCTGTTCGTATGCGAGCGATGGACGCTCCAACTTTCTCAATAAAATTACGGTGATGGCCGAGAACTTGTTTTTTTTCGAAAAAAGTGGTTCCGAATTAATTACCGGTACGTATGTATACGTTTACTCGTACTCGTATTGCATTTAAATTTTATACGTAGTTGTCCCGTGGTCTACATGCAAGATCCAAGATCATGTTTTTATGCTCGATGCTGGATTTTACGAAGTACTTACCGCTGATACACGTACGGATTTGTATAGCTTACTGCTGATATACACGTACGTACGTATGTATCAGAATACCTCAGTACCACAGGGTGATATTTACAAGGAATAAGAAATTCGGGAGCCGTTATATTGAAGTTAGTATAACACGCATCCTCTCCTCTCATGTAAGTAAGAAACCTAGCCTCCGTTTTTAAGTGTTTCTCATTAGGTGTCCTGTACTACTGCTGTACACCCCTTGGCAGTACAGAGTCGCTTTGTTCGCCTTAAGCTTAGCTATTATTCTACCTCAGTAGACTACTCCTCGCCGTTACGGGCATTGCGCGTAGCCGCAGGCGGGCGTCAGCCCGCCGCGGGGAAGCCCCCCTTGTAGTTAATAAGTAGTATGTTCCTGCGTTGTAGGAGGTATCTTGTTTGCGTTGGATTTCCGGCTCCGATGTTGAGAATATCAATCTTCTTGTGTTTAAATTCGCGGGTAAATCAACGGTGGTATCTTTGGGTTTTAGTTTATTTCGCGGATGGATACAGAAAGTGTGTGTGTTGTTTTCACATGTAAACCGTTATTTGTACCCGACTACATCAGTACGGTATACCCAGTGTCTGTTCTGGTTCCTAATCCTAGAGAGGAAGTACAAACTCTGTGGTCATACGTAGACTGCTGTGAGACAAAGAAAATAACCGCAAATGAACGGGTATATGTCTTGTGGTTTGTTTGATTTGGTGGGCACATATTTATTATACTTAATAGTATAGTATCCATCTATCTACTCTATCGTATGTAGTAGGTTGGGCGGTTGGTTGCTGTGTTTGATTTTGCGAGCACGGCATACCACGTATTTTGTGTTGGGATTTAGCCGTTTCACATGCATATTTTGTGCTGGATTATTTAGCCGTTTCAGGAGGTCCGAGCTACAACCATAGCCTACAGCAGTAGTATCATGTGTTGGATCTCGCCGGTTCAGAACGGATCTTCTTGTGATTTTTTGTTTATTTCGACAGAGTTCAAAACAAACAAACCGTGAGTTTTGCCGGATTATCAGAAGGCATTTGTTTTTTGCGTGTTTCAGTTTCTCGCGAGGCACATAAGATATCTGCTGGTACACGAGGACCTCGTAACCACAGGTCCACAAAAGTTTATTGTTTATTGCGCCCGGCGCTTTGCTATCCTCGCCCGTACGAATCTCCGTCTCGTCCAACCCAAAATGCAACACACCCGGCGATAATCACGCCCGGACTCTCACACAACGCTCCCGCCCCACCCCCCCCCTTCCCTCCCGCTACGTACGTGGCACCTCCGTTATCGCTCCCGCTTGCGCTTCCACCAAGCATGTATGTCTGGCCTATTCACTATAAATAGCAGTTTACCTAGGGTCTTCAATAACGAAAAGCCTAAAAACCTCCGCCGCCTCGTAAAAAGCCATAAAACGGTATACTGTACCGGCGAGGTGAGCTGTGAGGTCGCGAGGTAAAGAAAAGGTTTCACCAGTCGGACAGATCATCTACAGATAGATCACGATCTACGGCATCCACGTATAGATCCTAGCTTTCCGTTGTGAGAGGGCTGTTGTGCAGCGTCTGCCTAAATAGTACAGATCCAACCCAGGAAACCACCTGCTTTAGATTATGCAGATTTTACACGGCTCCCACCCTACTACATAATCCACAGCAGTAAAAAACCATGCATATCAGGAGCCTACGATCTCCCCTGAAAGATCTATAGACCATACAGATCAGGAATCTATCTGCGCCCTGAAATATCTAGATCATAAAGTGGGGATCGGTGATCTGTCGGAAGCGTGACATTTTTCCTACTGAACTATCTACGAGTACCCCTTTACAGGTCAACGGTTAGACTTCATGGCGCCCGGCGCCAGCCTCGCCCGGACGAACCTCCTCGTCCAGTCCAACACGTCGGGCGACAAGGCAGCCCACACCCTCGCGTCCGTTTCCGATACGCCTGCGCCCCCACACAACGCCCCGCCCCCCAGCCCCCCCTCCGTTAACGCTTCCGTTTGCGTTCTCTTCAAGTAGGCCCGCGGGCCAGACTCGCAGCCACCATTCGGACCGCTCGTCCTCTCGCGATCGACCCCGCCCCCCCCAGGCGAAAACGCCACCTGTAACCTTCGCACGTTCAGACCGCTACTGCACGCCCACATGGCCTGCTTGGCCGCCTGCTTCGCCCCGCCTCCCGGGTCGCCTGCAGCGGTGGCGCTAGCGGTGGTAGCATGGAGAGCTGTCCCGACCCTGGCAGCCAAGGCGGTCGACCGCAGAAGGTCGTCCAGTATGCTGCTGCAATGGAAGTCCACGCCGCTGAGGATAGCGTCCTCCTCTCGCAAGATGGGGCCCCGCAGTCGCTCCGCTGCCGCCGGCGCCGGTGCCACCGGGTCCACCGCCGCCGTCGCCGCTAACCCTCCTACCTCCACCTCCATTTCCGCCTCCACTGCCCCCGCTACCGCTACCGCCTCGTCAGAACCGAGCTCTCCCCTCCCCGCCCGCGCTCTACGCCCCCCCGCTCCCCCCTCTCCGAGACGCTCTGACCCTAGCGCTCGTGTCGCCCCGTCCACCGCCCCCACCCCCCCCACACACCCACCGACGACGTGCGCCATGAGCCGCCACCGCAAGGCTTCCGGCATCCCCGCCCTCGCGTGCGCCGCCGCGAGAAATTGGGTCCACCCGCCCGCTTCCCAGGAGGACACCACGTTTCCTCGCACGTACCCAAAGGGTGAGGCGCCGCCGAAGGCCGCGTCTGTCGCCTTGCGGGTCGGAGGCAGGGGCGGCGGCGGCGATGATCGGAGCTTACTCTTGTCGGCGCCGTCCCCTATCCCCGCCCCCCTGCCGCCTCCGCCGCTACCGCCGCTACCGCCGCTTGCGCTGCAGCAGTCGGAGAAAGCGGCGCGGTCACTCGCCCTGGCGGGGCTCGGGGTGCAGTGGCCGGACCGCTCGCCCCACGCCAGACAGGCCCCCTTGAGCAGGGCCTGGTCGAACGGCATGCCTCCATAGGACGCGCGCATCAGGAGCGACCTCCGGAAGCAAGCGATGGCGGCATCTGCCTCGTCGGTGGCAGCGCCTTCGGTAGCAGCAGCACCGTCCGCAGAGGCACTGCTGTCCGGGGGTGCATCGGTTGCGGCGTCGGCGGTAGCGGCGGCGGTTTCGGCAGCAGAGGCACCACCATAACTTTCCGAGGAAACGTCCAGTCCTTCCTCTCCGCCACGGCGCTCCTTCCGGGAGGGATTGCGTCGCGAAAATAATTCGGTGCCCCCGCCTGCCCCGCTACCGCCTTCCAGCTCTCTCTCACCCCCGCCCTTTTCGCGGCCGGGTAACGTTGCCGACGGCAAGGGTCGGTGCTCCGCGGGTACCTCGGCACCGCCGCGACTGCTCGTACGCGCGCGTCTTGCTTTACGCTGGCCGGGGCGAAATATTAGGTCTTTCGGGTGCGGCGCGGCGAATTCGTCTGCTTCGAAGCTCGCCGGGAGACTATGGTCGCCACTACATCCGCCGCCATAGATGCCGCCACCACCGTCACCGTTGCCACCACCGTTACCGCTATCGTTACCGCTAACGTTATCGTTGCCGTTACCGTGACTGTTACCGTTACCTTTACCGCCATCGTCGCCGTTACTGTAACTGTTACCGTTACTGTGACCGTTACTGTAACCGTTACCGTTACGGTTACTGGTTTCGTTACCGCTTCCGTTACCGTTACGGATTTCGTTACCGCTGCCGTTACTGTTCTCGTTACCGCCACCGTTACTGTAGCCGTTACCGTTACCGCCACTGTCACCATTACCGCTACTATTACCGCTACTATTACCACTACCACTACCACCACTGCCTCGGCATCGCTGCGGACGGAGGAAGAGGAAGCAGGAGTCGGTCGTGTCCCGCACGGGACAAGCCGCCGTCTCGTACACGACACGGAGAAACGCATCAAGCAGGACCGGCGGCGGGCGGTACCCCTTAGAGGTGGCGACCATAAGCCAAGTCAGGAAAGGCGCGGCCGGGTGCAGCAGAGAGTCTTCCACGATTATCACAAGGACGCTGCATGGGTGCGACGCAAAGACAGAGGAGGGAAAATAACGCGGACGCGATAATAGGGCGGGGTAGACGGAGGGTCGGGGGGTGGGTTAGAAGAGACTACTCCCCCTGGCCATGGGCAGCAAAGGCGTTCTACTTTCCCTGCAGTACAGGACACCTAATAATAACCAGGAAATCTGGTCCAGGTTGGATTTCTTATTTGAGAAATTTCTTATTTGAGAAAGGGTGCTTTCTACACGAACTTCAAGATAACGACTCCCGAATTTCATTATTTACTTCAAATTTCAGCCTGGTTTTCTTATTAGGTGTCCTGTACTGTATTTAGCAAACAAGCAGTGAGGAGAAATCAGTATGTTTTTCACCGCTGTGGCGAGTAGCAGCAAAGGAGGCAATATTTCCTAGCAAGAGGATCAGAAAAATGAAATACCGCTCTGTCCCTAAATATAAGAACCATTTGTTTACTAACATTTCATCAAAGCGGTCCTTGTATTCAGGGATATATTTGTATATGAAATAGGCGTTCTTCCTTTGAGCGGACAGCCGAAAAGAGGCATTATTCTCAAGCAAGTACGTAGTACAGAGAGGCGTATCAAGAAGAGCAGTACATATACATATAGTTTTTTTTTTGTTTTCTGACAAGGAGCAGGGAAGGAGGCGCTTTTCTCTATAACTGCAGGTAATGAGGCATTATTCCCTAGCGACGAGCAGCAAAAGAAAAGGCGTTTCTTATATTTCAATTGCGTGGCAATAGAGGAGGTACCCCCCCCCCCCCGTTCTCCCCATACATATGATAACCAGCAGCATGGAGAGGCGTGTTTCCCCTGTACAACAMTGGGGCCTGTGTAAGGCAGCTCTTTTTGGCTGAACCGTTTTCTGAGTGACGGGGCAGGCTCCTTAACCCATTCAGAACCGAAAAAATACCCACACTAATTCCAAGTAGTTTGGCCCCAAATTCGTGGGACCAGTTCTTAAGGGATTATTAACCCAAAATCGTCCGGTTTTCATTCTTGTGGTGCAATCTGTTTCGTTTTGTACTCAGGCCATGGGATTGTTCATCGAATAACACGTTATTTTTACGTAGTCCAAAACCAGTTTTAGGGTGAGGTACAGAGCATCTCAAGTGACCACCCTCAGGAGGCAGAAATGGTGCACCTCTACCGTATAATAACATGCGTCTACAGCAGTACAGGCAGCAAAGAATAAGGCGGCCGCTCGATATAGTGCGGTCGAAATCGGCCGTCATGACCGGACAATTGGATTCACATGACAGAACGAATAAGGCGGTGGTTCGTTACAAGGCGGTCAAAATCTCGATGCAACTACGTATACCGCCTTATATAGGCCCCATTACTGTATCAAGAGGAGTTTCAACAAGAGGCGTTTCGAAACCGCCACGAGCACGTGTGTAACTCACCGGCGGATCGCGTCGCTCCAGCTTTTCAGCGCGAGCTCAAGCGCGCACCGAGCGGCCGCCTCCGCCTTCCCACGCCTGACGTTCTTTTGCAGCATGGACTTAACAACGGCCACCGACAGCCGGGACAGGCTTCTGCCAGGGTGGACAGCCTTCAAGCCCTGCGGCGCGGCAAAGCGCGTTAACGGAGGAGGAAGAGGAGGTGGGGGGTGAGGAGGAGGACGAGGGGGGTGGGGGGGGGTGTACTCATGTCATGCATGGCCGTAGCCGTGTGACCATAGACCCTCGCGTCCCTACAATCCCGGGACGGAGCACGTTGGCTTTTCACCAACCAGGCAGTCATTGCTTGCACCAAGCGCGAAGCACCGTGAGGTGTTGGGCGAGTCGCATGAAGGTTGAGCTGCATCCTACTAAGCTGGGGGGAGGGGGGGGTGGGGAACGACGGTAAGGATGAGGGGGGGGTAACGACTCTGCTCACTGCCTATATACACCGTAGGAAATCGAGTGCATCGTTTGACCTTTACGCCTTTCGGCCACTATTAACACTTTGTGACGAAACAATTACGCTGCATTTGCATCTGCTTCAGTGGCTCCGCCCGCACTCCGCCCTTCCAATGGCTATTTACTCCATACTGCCGAACTGCCTGGATTCAACGGACAAACTACACGTACAATACGGCGTACTGCTGTAAACTTCGCAAACATCTGCGACGCGCCCCCCCCTCACTGCCCACATAAACAAAAAACTCACCACGTTTTCGTCCCTTCCCGTCGACGCGGTGCCCCCCCCCACCCCCCCTCCACCTTCTCTACCCCCCCGATTTCCAGGCCCACCCACACAGGGTCGTTCCGCGGCATCACCCACCCTTCCCGCCAACCTTACCCCAGGAGGAGGGGAGGGGGCACACACAGATCCCACCGACGGGAGGTTGGTCCAGACCTCGCACATACCCGCCTTCCTGCCCTCCGGGCCCTTGGTAGCAACCTGGCAGGACCAGCGGCGGGGGTTGACAGCACACGCGCCACTCTTGACCCCCCCACGCGATCGCGCTGTAGTGTCGGCGTCGGTAAGGGAGGGAGGCGGTGTTGGGGGGGGGGGCAGGGGGGCGCCTGCGGCGCCCCAGCCCCACGACAGCGTACCGTCTTCGTGTCCCCAGAGGTACATCTCCTCGCGGAAGTTGGTGAGGGCGGAGGCCGCCATGAGCGTGGAGAAGGCATTTTTTGGGGTGGGGGCGGGGGGGGTGACTTTGTTGGCAGCGGCCTTGGTAGTTTTGGTGGGTTTGGTGGTGTTGATGGCATTGTTGTTGTCGTTGTTGTTGTAGCTTGCCGGTCTTCGGGGCTTAACGGTGGCAGGGGCGGCTCCCGAGTTCTGAGCACCTCGCGGGTTATTCTTTTTTCGCTCGAGCCGACGCTGGGGCGCGGAATCAGCGGCATTGGCAGGGTTCACTCGTATGCATGATATGGGCTCCTCGTCCGCTGTTGGTGCTGTTGGTGCTGCTGGTGTTGCCGTTGTTGTTGCTGCTGCCGTTGCTGCTGCTCCTGCTGCTGCTCCTGCTGCTGCTGCTGCTGCTTCTGCTGCTGCTGTTTCTGCTGCTTTTGCTGCTGATTCTTCAGCTTCTCCTCCTGCTGGTACGGCTGTTAATGCTGCTGCAACTAGGGGTGGTTTGACCATGCTGGGACTCTCACGACCAAGCTCGTCTGCTCCCGCCGCCTCCACCACCAGCACCGCCGCCGGAGTGCCCCCAGACGGTTTCGAAGGTGACATCTGCACCGCAAAAGGACCGACCGCTTCGCTGCTGCCGGCGGTGACGTCGGTACCGCAGGCGGCGGTGGCAGCGGCGGCGGCGGCGGCGGCAAGCGCTACCCCCCGCGCCCCTCGCGACGAGGGTCTTCGAGGGTCGGGGCTCATACCACACACCACGACAGCTGGAGGTGATGGTGGTGATTGCTCATGTTGCCGAAAAGAGGGAGGAGCCGCGTTACCGGCCGCTTGAGAAGGAGTCGGCAAGCTTTGCCCGGTGCTTTCGTCTCTCCCAGCGCACCGCTCCACGTGCACCTGGACGAGGGAGCAGTGGATCGACCGCCCGCAGAGAGGGCATTCGACGAAGCTAGAGCCCTCGTCGGCAGACCGAGGGCGCTTGCTGCCCGATCGCTTGGGTGCTGGGGGGGAAGCGCGGCGGCCTCGCGGGCTCTTGCCGCCGCGGCTGCTGCTGCTGCTGCTACGAGCCCCTCCCGTCTTGTTCTTGCTGTTCGCCTGACGAGAGAAAAGGGAGGCAAAGGCATCCCGGTCCATTCCACACGGTGGGTTTACAGAGAGCGACGGTGAGCACTCTCGAGCTTCCTGGGGTGAAAGTGCTGCCAACCCAACGCACTCGTTTTGTCGTTCGCGTGGTTGCGTGGCTGCCTTACGAGAGCTTCGTGTACGAGATGTTTTTTTTCAAAGTTTGAATTTGGGTGTTCCATATGTATGGAAGGCTGTATACGCGGCGGAAAACAGGGGATGAGATTTGGCTCGCCAGGGCCCCAGGGCTGGGCTGCGTCAAAAACCAGAGGGGGGCAGGAGGACAGATATCGAAGCCCTCGACCCATCCGATACCACCCGCGCTAGGCGCGAGAGAGAGACGTTAATTTATTTGCGTGCAACCACGCAGCGCGGAGGGTAAACATGAGCGCGCCGGCAGCGGACGGCGACGTCGGGATGCCCGTATCCTCCGAAAGAAAGCAGGGTGTGGCCCGGGCAGGGGGGAAGGGGAGCAGCCATCATGGCAGGCGTAGTCGGACTGGGTCTAAGAGCCGTGCAGCCAGGGAAGAAGAAAAGGCAGCTGCAGCAGCAGAAGCAGCGGCGGCGGCAGCGGCGGCGGCAGCCTCCGGCAGCGGGAGCGACAGCTCGAGCTCCTCGAGCGACGAGGTACGAGATAGTAATAACCTGGTACCCTCTGGTACACAGCAGACAAGAAAGATTTTCGGGTCATTTTGCGAGCAAGTGTTGTGCGGTTGCTATATCCCTGTTGAAAAACTGGGGGGAAAAAACGAAAATGAGCAAAATGGTAGAACGAAAAGGAGCAAAACGAGCAAAACGAGCAGAATGGGCACGCTCTTCTCAGTGTTTCTTTTTCCAGATCGCTGACCAGGATCTTGGTGTTTGCGCAAAGTCCCCCAACAAGCCTTACCGTGCAGGTGCTATATGTACGTAGACGCATGGGGGCAGTCGGAGCGAGCTATGGCTTGCTTGCCCCCTCCCCACGCCCGGGTCCCTCCTTCCTCTCTCTCGTACGAGAATTTCGTGTAGTACGTTCACGAAACGTTGTCCATTTTAGCACGTGTTTTCCATCGTAAAAAAACGGCCAATTGCTATGCAGCAGGATAGCAAGGATCGAAAAAGGTCCCACTATTTATTCGACGGAATGTGTCCGTCGATACCTTCGCCTAAGGTCGGTCGGACTGAGTTTGTCGTGTGTTGTGCTTTTTCTGGGAGCGTTTTGACACGAGGGAGTATTTTCAATATGTACGAGGGCAGGCGAAGGAAGGTACAGCAAAAACCGGTAACAGAAAAAATCGACACCAGTATCTTGAAAACTGCTTCGTGTCCTGCTCGCGGGTTCTATCAATAGGAGGTGCACCTGTAAAGCAAGCACACATGTCTTTCTCGCGCCTTTCCCGATATCATAGCAAAGCGTTCGTTTGGTGCCCCCAACAGCAGACGCGACAGAGTGGAGTCCCAATAGGCCAGTCGATGCCAGCGTAACAACGAAGAGGAAACAGCAGCACCCCGCAGACCAGACCAACCTCGTAAACCAGTAGGGCTGGGCACTGGCTGGCTCAGTCAGTAGCGATTATACTGTCGTCAAAGTTAATCAGTATACTGGATTGCAGCAGTATACTGGACGTGCGTATGAAAACACCTACTGGCGAATGGGGTCAACCAGTAGATTACTGCTGCCAGTAGAATACTACTACCAGTAGATACTGCACCAGTGCCCAGCCCTATAAACCAGTCTTTCAGCTCACCTTGGACCTGTATTGGTGACCCTGCCTCGCTGCTTCCTCTCGATCGCGAGTCGACTGCTACAGCAGACACGGCCACAAGTGTACTACCGCTGTACGTACGCCTTTCCCGCGAGCAAAGCGTTCGTTTGGCGCCTCATCCATCAGGTTAATTGTCGCTCTTGTGTCGTCGTGACTTTCGTCGAGAGTCTCGACTGCTGTGGTGGCAAAAAAAGGCCATCATTTTTGGCACGCACTGCTGCCACTGCCATCGGATGACGGAGAAACGAATGTGCGTGCGCGCTGACTTGCTGTGAACAGCAGTAGCAGCAAACAGCAGCAGTAGTAGCAGCCAAGCCAGCAGTAGCAGCAGCAGCAGTAGCAGTCAAGCTAGCATCGTGGCTATTTTAGGCTTCTGCTGTGCGGTTTGAGCGTGTGCTTTGTGGGGTGGTGAGAGATACGGTGGGGTTCAAAACGTTTTTTGAACCCCTTAAGAACTGGTCCCACGTATTTGGGGACACACTGCTTGGAATTAGTGTAGGATAAGTGTTTCAGTTCACATATGCCATTAAAGACGATCAAGCAAGGCTGAGACTGGAGATTTTGGCAGACGTCGTTCGCTTGAGACACGGCTAGGCTAGGTCCGAAGTTGCGTAGAGAACAGAAAATAGAGTTTAGTGAACGACGAGAGGGGCTGGTGTACCTGCACTAGAACGCCTCGAAACGGTGCCGGAAATCCCGCAAAACGATTGCAGAAATGCCTCGAAATGGTGCCGGAAATTCTTCAAAACGGTGCCGGAAATTGGATGACTCTGCATGTCGTACTGTACGTACTTGGCCAAAGAAACCACCCCGGGTGATTATTATTTTTTTTTATTTTTTTTCCAATCACGCGGGGTGGTATCCTGAGGTGGGGTGGTATCTAACGAACCCCGTCCGGTGATGGAGGGCATGTTTTACTCGATTTTTTGCTTTATTTTATCACCGAGGGCGGTTCCCTGCGGTGATCACAACGGGTGGTATTTTTTTTGCCAAATTCGGTGGTGCTGCTACGAAGCCCGCGGCATGGCCTTTTTTGTCGGTCGCGTTCAGCACGGCGAAACGGGCCGACGAGTTCCCAAGGACGTACATCTGTATGCGGTATTATTATCGGCCGCGCACGGTAGATGCTGCGTGCGCAAAGCACAACTTTTGTTTTTTGATGAATCGAAGATATGAATCGAAGAAACAAAGAGAAGAAAAATAAGTCCAGGACCGATCCCGAAAAAGATTTTTTTCCCGTCGGCAATTAAGAGCTGAGAGGTAGAGGGTGAGAGGGCAGGGAAGTGTCAAGGCAGGCCTCCGAAGTGGGGGAGACAAAACGTGTTGATCATTGATGCTTGTGTACGTAACTCGTAAGCAAGGGCCCGAGTACTATGCCCAAGGTGTTTTGTCTGGTCGATAATTTTACTCGTACATACGGCGAACGAAAATACGATCATGGGCCGTTCGCCTCCAGTTGGCCAAAGGTGCCAACGTCATTCGCGAATGGCAACCGGAAAATCTAAAAATACGTTCAAAATTGTTCAAAAGTAGGGGATGGTTCACTATCATTCCCTTTACGGGGGTTACTGGGTATATGGAGGCGTTTCAGTGGTCTTTTTTAATTTCCGGGAACGGCATGTTTCTCAGGCCGACTCTTATGGGATCGAAATCCAGAAACCAAAACAGCCTTTCCCCTTTGTGGTGATGAAACCCGCACAAGGCTCCGCTTTTTTTTTTCTGTCCCAAAACCTGCCCGACGCAGCAAAAAAACGAGTTTTTGGCACACAGCAACCACCGATGCCACGAGTTCTCGCCTCACAGAGAACGGGTCGCGCTAAAACTTCCAAGTCTGTATGCTCCTCTTCTCTGAGCGTCCTCGCTGCCAAGTATTAGGGCCGTAGGCGGCCTGTGGCTAGAGTTATCGCACATAACGTGAGGCCTGGTCCATTTCTGTCTCAACTTTTTGCTGATCGAAACAGGGAGCTTGGTCCATTTCTGTCTCAACTTTTACCCTGTTTCGATCAGCAAAAAGTTGAGACAGAAATGGACCAGGCCTCACGTTATGTGCGAGACCTCTAGCCACAGGCCACCTACGGCCCTCATACTTGGCAGCGAGGACGCTCAGAGAAGAGGAGCATACAGCCTTGAAAGTTTTAGCGCGACCCGTGCTCTGTGAGGCGAGAACTCGTGGCATCGGTGGTTGCTGTGTGCCAAAAACTCTTTTTTTTTCTTGTGGGCTGCGTCCAGAAATGGCTTATCACTACCGACGGCACTGCTCGCGGGTTTCTGTACGATGAAGGGAAAACCTGTTTTTTTTTTTGGATTCCGATCCCATAAAAGTCGGCCTTAGACACTAAGTCGTGCGGATTTGCGAGAACGAGAACGAACGTGGTATATATAAGGGTCAAAGTTACGTGCAAACCCAGCTTTTTTTATTTTTTATTTTTCTCAGACACACGCTCCCTGAATTTTACAGCCTCAGATTGTGTTCTCATACGGGATGCACATCCTGCATGCATGAGGACATATAAACCAAAAGTAAGTAAGTACGCGCGATCGAAGTATCACACTCAAGCTTGCAAATATGAGTTTCGACGAAATCCTTGATCTCACGGCTATTTTTATTTTTGTTTTATAAATATGTATAGAAGGCGTGCCATGCATCCCTGCTCATAAGTTGCCGCCACCAGGTCTGGGTCGGGGGTATTAGGTGGATGTCATGGTACCGATGAATACTGAAAAACGTGCCACACCTCCTACAGATGATCTATCTATCTACAGATAGATCATGATCTAGATCATCTAGTTCCCCACCTGCCGCTGTGAGAGGTTGTGCAGGATCTGCAAAGTACAGATCTAATCCAGGAAACAAGCGCTAGTTCATGCTGTTTATGGGCTCAATTCGATGATAGGACCCCAAGCGTTTTTTTAGTTGTTTTTGTTTTTTTGTGTGACGAACTTCAGATCAATTACGATTTAGATTTATCCAATTAAAACGGGTTTTGTTTTCACTCTCCTCGTTAAAACTCTTACTAGACTTGAAATTGGTTTTTCTTATGTTTTTTTTTCTGTTTTGTTTGTTGTCTGCTTTTGCTTGTTTTTTCCTTGTTTTTTTTGTCGCAGGAGGTCGAGGTGGAAAATGATGAAGAAGAACCCAGCAACGGCCACGCTGCGAAGCACGCCGATAGCGACACCAACGATAACAACAAGAGTGGCGACGAAGAGGAGAGCGAAAACGATGGGGGTGGTGACGCAGAGGCGGGAGAGGGAGACGACGATGATGACGAGGAGGAGGAGGAAGAGGAGGAGGACGAGGAGGACAAGCGGCGCCGGCTGAAAAAGGAAAGGAGGGAGGAAGAAAAAGAGCACCGGTCCAAAAAAGGACGCGAGAAAGACCGGGATAGGGAGAGGGATAGGGACAGGGACAGGAGGGAGAGACATTCGGCCAAGGATAAGCGAAAGAGCAGCCGGAGATCGCGCTCTAGGTCGTCTTCCTCCCGGCGCAGGGACAGGAAGAAAGCTAGGGAGAGCGGCAGCGGCCGTGACAGGTGAGGAGGGTGTTTCGAGGGTTTCCATTGTTGGTGCGGTAGTCGGGTTGGGTCACGGGGGGTTTGCTGCTCTCAAGGTATTTGTGGAAACTCAGCTATGAGATTAAAGGGTTTCGTCGAAACTCTCGTTTTGCAAGCTGTGCGCGTGATTCTTTGATCCGCGCGTGGTACGGGTCGGGTCGTACACGACCTTGTGAAGCAGAGGTGTGACGTGAGGCAGAGGTTTGATGTGATTTTTCTGTTGTGGGTGCGGTACGAGTAGTCGGTCACAAGGTTTGCAGACGAGGTCGGCGTTGTCTAAACAGGGGGGCAATATTTGGCCTTTTTTTAACGTTCTATACCCCCCCCCGTAGAACTTCATCCACGTTTTGGTGAAAAAAAGAACAAATGATTGCCGTGCCAGTTTTTTTTTTTTTTTAGCCCAAGCATTTAGGGCCCGAATTAACGCGTNTAAGGTGGAGGTGCACCATCCCCCTTTTTTTTTGAGGGTGGTCTTTTTGAGAAGCTACTAAGGGCCCATATTAACGAGTATAAAATAAATTCAATTTGGAAAAAATAAAATCCAAATTAGCTTTTAATTGGTTTAGACACGCACCAGCACCAAATATTATGCCCCAAGATCCTAATCTTTGGTGCTGGTGCGTGTGTTGACCAAGGAAAAACGTTTTTTTTTTTTTTTTTTTCCAAAGTGAATTTTTGTTTTCTTCGTTAAAACGGGCCCTTATCCCTGACGAGAGCTACCCCATATGTATCGCATATTACTATTTGCAGACCCTTCTGCATATTACTATTTGCGGGCCCTTTTGCCATATTCCCATTTGCAGACCCTTTTGACATATTACTATTTGCAGACCCTTTTACATGTTCCTAGTTGCAGGGCTTACACTTTCCTTAGAAAACGTTCTGTAGGTGCTAAACGCTTCCGTTACACACGCGTTTAGGGCTAAGTCCGAGGGTGGGTTTTGCGATGTGGTGATGACGGTGGACTGAGGGGAAGGGAGACGGGTAGCATCACCGTCTGTGAGAGGAAGAGCAAGAGTCGGTTGTTGTTTTTGGACCCAGCGGATGTTTTTGGACCCGATCTGTAGAACCAAAAGATCTTTGGATCCAACGGATGTTTCGGATTCAACGGGTCGTTGGATCCAATCAGATTTTGGGGTCCCATGGAGCTTTCGACCCAACAGACGTTTGAATCCAACAGACGTCCGGACCCTGCTGGGTTTTTTTTTCGCGTATTCGACGTGGAGAGGTTGAGGGAGGGAGGGAGGGAGCGCGGAAATATCGAGAAATATCGGTTACGTTTCTCGTGGTCACTGTATGCTTGTATGTGGCGGGGTCGTTCCGGCGCGCGGTATTCTATTCCAGCTTTCTCTTTGCATGTGCTCGCTGTTGCACCGTTTGCCTGCGGGTTCGGTGTTGGCGTTGGTAGATTTGGTGATATTGACGTTGTTTTTTCGCTGGTGTTGTTGGTGGTGGTGCTGGTATTGATTTCGGGATTCCTGGTGTTTTGCTGGTGTTGGTGGTGTTGGTGTTGCTGATGGCTTTTTTTTGTGTTGTGTTGATGTGGCTGGTATTGGGGTTGGTGCTGGTGGTTTTGATGGTTTTTGTGTCGGTGTTGCTGCTGCTCGTGTTGTTTCGTTGGTGTTGTTGGTGGTTGTATGGGTGGTGTTAGTATCGACGTCGTGTACGTCGTGGGGGTGTTGAATACCCTGCTGGCAAGCCGGGGAAATGGAAGGATCACCCCCCGTATACAGTTGGTCCTACCGAAGGACGTGCAGACAAAAACCGAAGGGAGCTTAGTTGCCTGCTCATCCCACGTGGATAATCATGGAACGTCCGCGGACCCTTGGCCATATGTTTTTATAGAAATTAAAAACAACAGCTGTGAGATCGAGGATTGCGTCGAAACTCATATCTATCTTTGCAAGCTGTGTGTGATACTGCAATCGCGTACTATTAGTACAAGTTTTACATGTCCTCATGCAGGATGTATGATAGAATATCGGTATTTTTGGAGTGCATTTAGCGGAATCCGATGCAAGCCGACGAGGGAAGAAAGTGCTGAAATCTCCTCGCGATAAAAATGCAAGGCACGTACCGTGGTGGGGAGGGGAGAGAAGAGCCTACTTAGTGATCCCTGATCTGAGTTACGACTTAAGAGGGAGAGAGAAAAGAAGGGCGAACATAATAAATGGGATGGACAAAAAAAAAAAAAAAACTCATTATACTGCTTGTTGGCGTGGGGGGCTGTCAGTATCAGGGCGAAAGCGCGATCTCCTATGTTATAGAACTAACTACTCGTAAAAACTAAAAACTCGTTTAGCCTGGCCGGTGTTTCTCGCCCGGGGCCCACACGTTCGTTTTCTTTACAGCTTTCAAGACTTTTTTTTTTCAACATTTTGTTTGTTCTTCTTGCCAGGTGGCTGTCATACGTACGAGTATATATTTAGAATTTAAAAAAAAACAACAGCTGTGAGCTCGAGGATTTCGTCGAAACTCCTCTTTGCCAGCTGAGTGTAATACTTCGATCGCGCGTACTTACGGATTTTATATGTCCTCATGTAGAATGTACATCCCGTATAAGAGGGACACAATCTGAGGCTGTATATAACTGGTACGAGAATCAGACGCCTGCTGTGTTCTTCCTTTTCAGCTTACGACATCCACGGTATTTTAAAGTCGAACCGCAATCCCCGAGAACTTGCCAAGGAACGTTTTGTTTGTTTCGCCAGGTGGCTGTCATACATACGAGCATAGCTGATACGAGAAACAGACGCCTGCTGTGTTCTTGCTTTTCAGCTTACGACACCCACGGTTTTTTAAAGTCAAACCAAAATCCCCGAGAACTTGCCTTTGTACGTACATAGCATGTTTGCCCTTGACTTACTTAATAAAACAAGGCAATAAGAACGCAGGCTGAGATTTACAAGGAAATAAGAAATTCGGAAACCGCGGTAGAACAATGGCCTCAAGTATCTTTAGGCGCAGCGATAGACCAATGGAGCACAAGTTTCGCCAGGCGCAGCGTCGTGCCTCGCACCCATCGAACCGTATCCTTCCCCTCTCATTCAGCGCTGACCGAGTTCTTTTTTTTTCCCCTGCCCCTTTTTGTGTGTGTGTGTGTGTTTTTCCCCCCATCCCCAAGAGGTACCTTTACCAGATACAACTACAAAAGTGCGTCTGCTGTGCTTTAAATGACAAATATGTACTCGTACGTACGAAATTATTTTTACGATTTCTGAGGCTTTTTGTGTTTTCTTTTCTTTCTACAGTAGTTTTTCGAGCTATTTTTTTTTTTTGTTAATAGTGTTTTTTGCAAATCACAACCCTAACCCCCTCCCCCCCCCCCCCCCCCCCCCCCTCTTTGAAACGCCTCGTTGCTAATACGAACGCCGCAGAGATCGGGAGAGGCCCAGGTCTCGAGACAGAGAGAGGGATCGAGGACGCGAGCACCGCGACAGGGATAGGGAGAGGGACCGCGATCGAGGAGGGAGGAAGCGCGACTCGGACAGGTACCGACCGTTCGATAGACCGACCGACTGCGACTGCTCTACCTACGGACGTGCCTATGGTGTACTCATCTTGTTCTATGGGCATTTTTTGTTGACTATTTTTATCGCTTTTAGTTTGTTCTTTAGTTTTTGTGTTTTCGAGTTTGTGTTGTGGCTACGTACGTAACTTCATCCTGTTTTTTTTTTTTTTTTTTTTTTTTTTTTTTCCGGGCTGACGTGTCCATTTCCCTCCAAGACTTGGCCACCACTAGGAACAACACCAACAAACCAAGGCAACAAAACATATGGGCGTTTTTTGTTGACTATTTTTATCGCTTTTAGTTTGTTGTTATAGTTTTTGTGTTTTCGAGTTTGTGTTTTGGCTACGTACGTAACTTCATCCTGTTTTTTTTTTTTTTTTTTCCGGCCAGTTTTTTTTTTTTTTTTTTTTTTTCTTGATTCCGGGCTGACGTGTCCATTTCCCTCCAAGACTTGGCCACCACTAGGAACAACAACACCAACAAACCAAGGCAACAGAACCCGATCGATGAGCCAAGAGAGAGAAGAGACGCCTTAAAAACAAAAAAGCGAAAATGAAACTGATAAGACTGTATCAATAGTTCAGATTAACGGACACATTTACCGGATACATTCTAACAGATATACCTGGTGTATCGTACGTACGTAGTACGACGTATGGTGCGCTACCCTGTATACGCTTACGGGTGAATCGCCGCTTCTTTTTTCTTTTTTTTTTTGATCCGTTGTTACAACGATAGAAGGCTTAAGGATAGGCTTGCTGATGCATTAAAATGTGCGTGTGTTCGCGTTTTTTTTTTTTGTTGCGTGATTCAGGCCGAGGGACGAAGACAGGAAGAGGTCCCATGCGGAAAAAGACAGAGACGGCCGCGGGGGCGGTGGCCGCAGCAGCAAGGAAGAGTCACACCGACACCGGCGAAGCAGCAAAGACGACAAGCACAGGGGGGCCGACTCCGACGACGAAGACAAGGGAGGTGGCGGGAAGTCTGGGGGTAGGAGCAGGGGTGGCGGTAGCGGTGATGGCGGTGGTGGGGACAAGAAGGAAGCCTCGTCGTCGTCTAGGCGTGACGCAGAATCGAGGAGGCGGAGGTCGAGGCGGGACGACGGGGAAGGGAGGGGAGAGGAAAACGAGGACAGGAAGAGGTCGAGAGGAAAGAAGGGTAAGGTAGATGACTCCTCCTCGGAAGAGGAGGATGGTCAGGATGCCGACGACGGCGGCGGCAAGGGGAGGGGGTCGGAAAATGGCGGGACTGGGGAGGCGAACGATCCCAAGAACGGCCCCGAGGACGGTCCCATGGACGATGCTGAGGACGATCCCGAGGACGGTGCCGAAGACAGTCCCGAGAATATCTCTGAGAACGTTCCGGAGAACGGTCGCAAGAAGGAGTCCGGCGGGATGGAAGAGGGGGCTCCTGCAGAGAAGAAAGGAACGGATGAAGGTGGGGAAGGGGAAGGCGAAGGGTCTTCATCGTCTGGGTCTTCGTCGGGTTCCTCTTCGTCTGATGATGAGGAGAATGAGGCAGAGGTGGAAGGAGGCGGTGATGCAAACGGGGACGGGGAAGAAGCCACGAAAAAAGCGGAGGCGGGAGAGGGGGGGGGGCGGGGGGGGGGGGGGGGCATCCGCTTTTTGTACAGTGTTTTGTGCAGTTTTGCTCGTGAAAAGTCCCGCGTTTAGCACACGCTGGCTGTCGTTTAGTGTTTGCGCTTGGTCTCGTATGGCTCACGCAGTTTTTAGAAAGCTGAGTATGGATGGACCTGTACAGGCGAGAACTCGTAGCTGAAGTGCTTGTATTGGGAAAAAACGGCGCCTCGCTTTCGCCTTTTGTGTAAGTACACGGCGCAGAAATTTGCGCGTTTTTCTCCCGGAAAGTCCCGCGTTTATTCTCAGTTGATAAACGCGGGGTCTGCTTAAGGCCCCCGCCCAATCCGTTACCAGTGACCTTTTGGGCGGATCCCCTCGTATCGAGTATTCTTGTTGTTTGCTGCTTTTCTAGACGCAGGCGTTGTACAAACAGTAGTCGCACCTCTCTTTTTTGTACGAGTATGGGTTTTCTATTGAGATTCGTGGGGTTTTACCCACGTGGCGCTGTTCTGTGGAGCACCACCCGTCGGAATTTCACCCTCGTTTATTGTGGTAGTCACAAGATGAAATAAGTTTGTTTTTCGCGTTGTCATTTTTTTTCTCCTTATTTTTAGATGCTCGGGATTGTTTTAGCAGCTGGTTCTGATGCCATCGGTTACCTTGGCTTGGCACTGGGGCAGGGGCCCCTTTGCCCCACATGCCACATGCCTTCCAACTCACCTACTGTAGTAACCGCACCCCCCCCCCTCCCCCGGACGTACGAGTAGAAGTATTGCATACGCCCACGCGCCGACCTGTCTGAGCGAAGTTCGTCGCAACTCTCGTCTGTTTTCTCGCGCGCCGTTCTTGCCCACTGAACAGGGACATCAAGCGCCGGCGTTCCCGAGAGCGTTCCAGGGAACGTTCCAGGAGTCGGGGTCGGAAGAGGTACGGCGACGAGCGAGGAGGAGGGCGGTCGCGGAGCCCGCACCGCAGAAGCCGAGCAGATGATCTCGAAGAAGACAGGTGATTTGGACGGTGATTTTTGTGGGTCAAATATTAGGGCTGGGCCCTGGCTGACTCAGTCAGTAGCGATGCATATTGTCGTCAAAATCAATCAGTATACTGGATTGCAGCAGTATATTGTATATCCTTTCTCCTCTCTTTCCAAAACGCATTTGGTGGGTTTCTGTACTATAATATGGCGTGTTTCTTGGACGTACATGAGAAAAAACCTACTGGCGAATATACTGGCCGGGTCAATCAGTAGATCACTACTGCCAGTACATACTGTGCCAGTGCCCAGCCCTATCAAATACCTGGTATGCTATATACCACTCTGTGCCTATATTTGAGAACCGTTTGAATCAGCTATTAATAGTCTTAATGTATACCGGTACCAGGTGTACAGCAGTAGGAGTCTACTCACTAGTAAGGCGGTGGTAAGGTACGTATACCAGAGCAATATGACCGCCTTGTAGAGGGAAGCCGCCTTATTCATTCCATTCCAGGTTATGAGTGACATTCTCCAGTAGCGCCAAGCTATTTTGACCGCCTTATATCGGGATACCGCCTTACTCAGACCCCTTTATTGGGGGGGGGGGGAGGGGGTGTACTCATGTCGTGGACGGCCGTAGTCTTATGACCATAGACCCTCGCATCCCAACAATGCCGGGACGGAGCACGTTAGGTTTTCACCAACCAGGCAGACACAGGGTTGAAGGTGTCCCTATTAGGAGTAGGAACAGTACTCCGTCTCGAAAGGCATGCGTGGTCAATGATCAAATGCCTAGGGCAGACAACAGATAAATACGCCCCCCCCCCCCCTTTCTTTTCCCCGACTCGCCGCAGGAACCGAGAGAAGAAGAAGCGAGAGGCAGCAGCAGCCGCCTCTGTCGCGAGCAAGGCCAAGGACGTCCCAGCCATCACTCTGGAGATGGTCATGCGGGAGAACCCGGGCATCAGCATTCCCGACGCTTTCCAAAAGCTGAACTACCTCCGCGCTCAAGAGGCGGCTCAGGAGTCTGGCGGGGCGGCGGGTGCTGTGCCTGGCGCAAGCGCCACCCCAGGAGCGGCCCAATCAGGGGTAGGGGCCGGGATCGGGATGGGGGGGGGTGGAGCCATGCCGCCGGGCATGGTGGCGGCGGGGATGGGAGGGATGGCAATGGGGGTGGGGCCTGGGGTTGGGGGGGGTGGGGCGGGAGCGGGGGCGGTGGCGGCCGCGGCGGCGGCTGCTGCTGCGGCTGTGTCGGCTCCCATGGGGATCGGGCAGCAGGTGGGCTTTTGGGGTTGGGGCGGGAAGGAGGGGGGTGTACTTCATTTTCATGCATGGCCGTAGTCGTATGATATGACCATAGACCCTCGCATCCCTACAATGCCGGGGCGGAGCATGTCGGGTTTTCACCGACCAGGGAGACGTTGGGGGGGGGGGGCGTGCTCATCCGTTGCTTGCCTTATTAATTTGACCATTGACCACGCATCCTTTTCGAGAGAGACGGAGCGCCGTTCCTACTCCCAATAGAGAACCTCCAACATTTGGGCGCTCATCACGCTGTTTCCTTATATCACAAACAAACTCTTTGCTAATCCTATCCCCTTCCTGTTTCGACGCCTGGCGGGGGGAGGGGGGGGGCGTACTCATTTGTTGCTTGCCTTAGTAGTTTGACTATTGACCACGCACCCCTTTCGAGACGGAGCACCGGGGGAGTGTTGGCAGTCACGCTATGTACGTAAGCGATACATTTTTTCTTGCACGATGCTGTGTTTTCTGGTGTTGCTTTTGGCGTTTATATACAAAGAGCACGAGATGAAGAAAAAATAAGAGGGTGTACCGTTCCTTTCTATATAACTAACGTAGCGATGTCCGGCACACGCCTCTTGTTCGTCCTACATATGTAAATACGATTTTTGTGGTAGACAGATTACGGGAAAAAGTTGCGTTGAGATTACAACGAGGTACTTCGGAGTATATACCTAAGCAATTGAAATGCCAAACGTACATACCAGTGATTGCGCGATATATAGTGTGTCCCATGTCCCGTTCGTCTCGATTATAAAAGAGTGCCAACCAGGTATATATACGAGGTATCACATAGTACGAGGTACGTACGAGCACTTCATGCTTTTGCATGTATCGCACGTCGCCACGAGTAAAACCGAAACGCCGAGCTCGATGCTCTTTCGCTGTTTTGCGTGCGACTGTGTAAATATATTATACGGGAGTGAAACACTTTAATAATTAATAGTGTACCAGCCTGCTCCAAAACTTGAGGCACTTCCGGGCATTGAATGTTTAATGGTGCACTTATTTCGGGACAGACTGGTTGGTACAGTACCTGGTATCAGCATATTTTATAATATACTTCGCACGAAGTATATAATGCCCTCAGCTTCACAGCAGCAGTGAGTGTCTGTTTCTATTTTTTAGTAATACATGCCGCTTTTTTATCGCGATTTCTTCCCTTCCTATCTCGCAGAGTAACATAGCCGCTAGCGCCGTGGGACCTCTGGCCGCCGCTCTTGCTGGAAGCACAGCGTTCCCCGGGGGAAACACGCTTCAAGGAATGGGCCTCATGGGAAACCCGGCCGGGTTGGGCGGTGCTCTCTCTGCTTCCGCTCTGGCAGCCAACAAGGTCATGAGGGAGTTGCATGTGGGAGGCCTTCCTCAGGGGGTCTCGGGGCAGCAGTTGCAGGTGAGCAGGGAGGGGGTGGGGCGGCGGGGGAAGG
>MEHQ01000174.1:80487-102703 GCA_008828725.1 Saccharina japonica
GGGGGGGGGGTAGTACAGCCGGGGAGAGGCAGACAGTCGTCGTCTGCCGCCCTCGGCGGCGTGTGATTGGTGCGGGGATACATACGTAGCCTATAGCTAAGTAACAGGATACGAGTATCATGTCATAAATATGGGGCGGACCCTTCTACTGTGCAGGTTAACCGTCGGGTTACTTGTCACTCGTCACTCACAGGAATCATACTTCAGAATCTATTGTAGGATGTCGACCGATTCTTTAAAGGCTCTGGCCTATGATTTAGTGTGAAATAAATAGCACACACATGATCGTGCGAGAGCGACCGATGTAAAATCGCCGCAAGCAACAGAGCCGTAGAAAAAAAAAAGAATTACGATATAGCTGGGATGTCGACCGATACTTTGAAGGGTTTTACCTTCGTACCTGGTAGGATTCAATATGGAATAGCACACATCGTGCGAGAGCGATGTAAATCACCGCAAGCAGCAGAGCCTACGGTTTAGGCGTTGAGACATTGATTTGTTAGCTCCAAAGTACAACCCCTCCGCCATTGGGGCACGGAGGGGGGGGGGGGCTAATCCCTAGTTATGATATACTATTACTGTAGTAGTATTTCAGTAGTACCTTTTTTTGGGTAAGTTAGCCTGTGACCACGGGAATTGACCGTGTCAAGTGTTGGATTAGTACGGACATATGGAGGTACTGGATAGAGAGACCGGCACGGTTTTTAATGTGAAGACAACAACAACAACAACAACAACAACAACAACAACAACAACAACAACAACAACAACAACAGTAGTAGCTTGATTTTGGCCGTTCCAGAATTACTCTGAACGTTACGTGTGGGGAAACAACCCTAATCATTTTTGAGTTTCCATCCTTTTCATCATCTTCGCCCTTCTTTTCTCTCTCCTTCCTAGCAGCAGTAACTCAGATCTGGCGTTACAAAGTAGGCTCTTCTCCCCCCCCACAGCGGTTCGTGCCTTGCATTTTTATCGCGAGCAGACTTCAGCCCTTTCTTCTCTGGAGTCACAAAGTAGGCTCTTTTCCCTCCCCCCCCCACTACGGTTCTTGCCTTGCATTTTTATCGCGAGAAGACTTCAGCCTTTCCTTCCCTCGTCGACTAGCATCGAATTGTGCCTACCCACGCTACTATTAATAGGCGCTCTCAGCAGTTGATTCCGCTTTTAATTTATTTTTGCAAATGAAATATCTCAAAAGTTCGACCCACGTGAGACTTGAACCCCGGAAACAATATATTAGAAACATTCGAGGGTACCACTACTAATAGACCATCGGCGCGAACGATGATGTGTTGCAAATAGACAAATAGTGTCGTTTCCACAACAATAGAGGGGGAAACGGGCATATCATGACGTTGGCCCGTGATTGGGCAAGCCTACCGTACGTAATACCTCTAACATACGGCATGCAGCAGAATACCACTCGTCCCTTCGCGTTTGAACCCCACAATCAACCCCATCTCGTAACCCACCGAAAACACGGCCAACACGCCACCCCCCCCCCGGCTCACCATGACAATCTCAATCTTAGATGGGGGCTACTTGAGCCGGGGCAAAGAAGTCCCCCACCCTAGCAGTCAACCCACCTGCCATCGAGTCTACCGTACCTCGTACCAAACACCTATTTTGTACAGCACCCGCACCAATAGCACCAGCAGCACCAGCAACGGCACCAGCAGCAAGCAGAAGCAGCAGCACCAGCAGCAAGCAGCAGCAGCACCAGCAGCAGCACCAGCAGCAGCACCAGCAGCGCCAGCATCACCAGCACCAGCCAGCACCAGCAGCACTACAAGTAGCACCAGCAAGCACCAGCACCAGCAAGCACCAGCAGCAACAAGCACCAGCAGTAAAACACCCCCAAAACACGGAGAATATTACACGCCGCGCCCGCAGCATCAAGGAAGGCCAGTCTATCCGGGGCCAGTCGACAAAACCACCGCGGTGAACCAACAAGGCACCCTCAGAACAGCCTCGTCCAGACCACCCAACGAAGCTACCTAGCCCCATCTGTAACAACAACGTGGTCACCTTTCTAGGCAAGCAGGAAGACCTTGTCCGCTACTCGATACACAGGGCTCGCGAGCAAGAAGAAAAAAAGAAACAAGCCCTGGAGAACGCGTGCTCGAGGGGTAGGGGTAGCGCCTGAGTTTTCTCGGAAAATTATGAGAGTCCGAACGCGAGGAGCTCTCTATACCCCACGCAACAACCAACTTTGAGAAATACCGACAGCTACGTAAGTCCGATGCGCAACCGAACGGGCTTGCGAATAACACCATGCAATACACATCGGATGCAGATGTGTTGGGTAGGTCCTCAGTTGGGTATGCCCGTCAGCGGGAAAATAGCGGGCTTAAAAGTGCAAAAAAATCCCTCTACCGGTAGCACGGCTGTCATAAGAACTGATTGATGCTCACGTACGAAACTGAGGCTCACTTTTTTCTTCCGGAAGATTTAAGAAATTTGGATTCGAGACATCGTGCTTAGCGGCGGGCGTTCCGAAGAAAATCCCATAAATAGTAACTAGCCTAGGTTGGCATCGCCGCAATATTTCAACCTTGCTCGTAGCACGTGGTACGTACGGGCGTGTTTCTGGTTGGCGGGCCCATGCCGTAACAGAGCTACTGTAGAAAGAGCTAAAACTAGAGCTACATAGGGCTCAGAATAGTGCTCCGTATAGGCTACATCTTGGCCGGAACGCTTTCCTCATCGGGCTCTAACCCGATCATGTCCTATTTAGCGGTGGAACGACAAGCAGCACAAGTCAAGGAGGCGGTGGCGGAAGGGGCGGCCGGGGGGGGGGGGGGGGGGTACTCAGGTCAACGGGGGGGGGGGGGGGGGGGNNNNAGGGGGGGGGGGTGAACTTCATTTTCATGCATGGCCGTAGTCGTATGACCATAGACCCTCGCATCCCTACAATGCCGGGACGGAGCATGTCGGGTTTTCACCGACCAGGCAGACATTGCTAGCACCAAGCGCGAAACGCCGTGAGGTGTTGGGCGAGTCGCATGAAGGGTGAGCTGCATCCTACTAAGAACCGCCTGTGAGGCGGACTTGCATATGGATGACAGCTTCAATGAGTTAAGGTGTACTTCATTTTCATGCATGGTCGTAGTTGTATGACCATAGACCCTCGCATCCCTACAATGCCGGGACGGAGCGTACTCATGTGTTGCTTGCCTTCGTCATTTGACCATTGACCAGGCACCCCTTTCGAGACGGAGCGGGGGGGTGTACTCATGTCGTGCACGCCCGTAGTCGTATGACCATAGACCCTCGCACCCCTACAATGCCGGGACGGAGCACGTTGGGTTTTCACCAACCAGGAAGGCATTGCTTGCACCAAGGGGGCAATCGTCTAGAGTAGTTGTTTGGGTGAAAAACAACATCAAAATGAGGAGAAGAAAAAACAAAAAAACGAACATACCGGTTGGAACAAATCATCCAAAAGACAGTACGGACAGACCGCTGTACCAGGTATTATGAAAGAAGCATACATCACGCGCCGACGAAAAATCGGACAACTCAAAGGTTTTTCAGTCGATCGCCCCGTGTACTAAACTAAAAACACCACCAGATATTTAAAAAAAAAAAAAAAAAAAACAGCTGTGAGCTCGAGGATTTCGTCGAAGCTCATCTTTGCTAGCTGAGTGTAATACTTCGATCGCGCGTACTTACGGATTTTATATGTCCTCGTGTAGGGTGTACATCCCGTATGAGGTGGACACAATCTGAGGCTGTAGAATTCAGGAAGTGTGCGTCTATTTGTGGGGGGAGCAAAAATAAATTAATAAAATTAATTAAAATTAAAATTAAAATTAAACAGTCTGAAATAGGCATATCAGGTAGGTATACTTATAGTGTTCCGACGAGTTGACGTGATAGAGTGGGTCTACTATCAGATATGTGCGTACAGCAGTAGTGGTCCCTGTAAAGTGCCGGTCCCTGTATAGTGCCGGTAAGCGCCAGCCAACAATACCGGCACTATATAGAGATAGCGGCACTACTCCGCACAATACCACACTGAACAATCCCATATATATGTACCAAGCGATTTCACCCCGGCACTATACAGGGCAACCGGCACTATACAGGGACCACTTCACTACTGTACCACCAGCGGGAAAAAACTACCGAATTGGGGAATATATAGGTTTGAGTATGAAAACGGGAAACTGTGCCAAGCGATTTCACCGGCACTATAGCGGTCAACCGGCACTATACAGGGACCACAACTGTGCGAAAAATAACAAATACCTGGACAGCTCTCGCTTCGATCAACATCACCACACAACCACATTATATAAGAGGGGGAAAATCCGGCAGAAGTACGTAGTCGTCTAGTGTCCATGTCTGGAAAAGTTCAGCTTGAAAACAAACCCCAAAAATAACGTTGTAGACGGGACTTCTGTGTAGTACAGTTCTGGTGCTTGAAGGACTAAACACAAACCTAAATGGGCTGATCTTACCCTACATCCACCCACCCCACCCCATCCACCCGCCCACCCACCCACCATGATGACTTTGGGTTTTTTCTCCATCCCATCGCAGATCATGTCCACCACATCCATGGCGTTGCGCTTTCGAGCCAACCACAGAGCGCGGAACCTTTAGCCGGCCAATCAGATTGCGTTGCGGGTATAATAGCACGGCAGTAACGTAGGCACGGGGGAAGGAGGTGACGAAGGCGAGGGGGGGGGGGGGGGGGTCGGAGCCATGCTACTTATTGGGTGCGTCTAGGCTCGGGCAGGCATCAGTCGAGGACGGTCAAGAGGAGCACACAGCTCATAGGAAGAACACCAGATATTAATTATTAGTACAATGATAGATGTTTCACTTGCGCCACATCATACCAGGAAGCGGAGAAATAATTCCGCCACTCAATCTGACGGCCCTTTCGCCACATCATAAAAGCCATCATCCATATATAACTCCACAGAATCTACGACGAATCCGACTCGATATCCAAACCAACCACACCACAAGTGCGGTCCTCCAGGCGTTGGGGGGGGGGGGGGGCTGGGAGGAATGCTATCGTAGGGGTGTACTTCATTTTCATGCATGGCCGTAGTCGTAAGACCGTAGACCCCCGCATCTCTACAATACCGGGAGGGCGCACGTCGGGTTTTCAGCTACCAGGCAGACATTGTTTACACGAAGAGCGAAGCGTCGTGAGGTGTTCGGCGAGTCGCAGGAAGAAAGAACTGCATCCTATATATCGTACTATGAACCGTTTGTGAGGCGTGTTTTTCTTGCATGTGGATGACAGCGCCGAATTAATGTATTTGTTTATGCTACGGGTAGCGGGGGTACGCCGGCAAAAATGGCGACGCTACAGCGGCAACCGGCACTACTCCGCACACTGCCACACTGAACAATCCCATCTGTGTGCCAAGCCATTCCACAGAGGCACTATAGCGCTATAGCGGGCAACCGACTCAACCGGCACTAAAGAGGGACCACTACTGCTGTACCCGGTATGTGTACTTGTTTCGATCTGCACTTACTTGTTGGCGTTAGCCTTGGCGGCCTTCATGCCCCCCGCCACGTTCCCGCGCCCTTCACCCTTTGCAGCGGCGTTTCTCGCTTCCTGTTGACCAATGAGATCACGCGGCTTGTTTGTGGACCAACGACATCATGCGGCTTGTTTGTTGACCAATGATATCATGCGGTGTTTTTGTTGACCAATGAGATTTCGCCCTTTGCTGCGGCGTTTCTCGCTTCCTGTTGACCAATGAGATCACGCGGTTTGTTTGTGGACCAATGACGTCATGCGGCATGTTTGTTGATCAATGATATCATGCGGTGTTTTTGTTAACCAACGAGATTTTACCCTTTGCCGCCGCGTTTCTCGCTTCCTGTTGACCAATGAGATCACGCGGCATGTTTGTGGACCGATGACATTATGCGGCATGTTTGTTGACCAATGATACCATGCGGTGTTTTTGTTGACCAATGAGATCACGTGGCGTGTTGACCAAATACGGGACGTGGTTGTTGACCAATGAGATCACGCAGTGCGTTGACGTAATGAAACCACGCGTTGCGTTTGTTGGCCAAGGAGGTCACGCGGCGCATTTGTTCACCAATGACATCACGTGGCGTATTGACCAATGAGATCACGTGGTGGCGTGTTGACCAATGAGATCACGCGGCGTCCCGGAAGCAGGAGCAATTGTGTTCCAGGGGGGGGGATACGGGCGGCTGGAGGTGGTAGAGTACTGCAGCAGTAGACAATTGGTAAATAGTTCAGTAAACCTAAAGACAGACAGAAGACAGAGAACAGTAGACTACAAATAGTAGACAATAGGCGATAGACAATGCACAACATGCAACAGACATAGACCATAGACGATACACCATACGCAGTACTAGCTCGGAGCAACAGTTATGGTCTCACCACCCGCTCGAGGTTCGGGGCCATCGGCAATAGACATACTGCAGTACACAGAAGTCAGTAGACATCACTTTGGCACCTCTGAGCAATGGTTACGGCCTCACCACCCGCTCGAGGTCTAGGACCGCCGGTAAAAGATACAATGCAATAGAGTAAGCAGTAGGCTCAGTAGGCAGTAGACAATAGGCAGTAGACAGTAGACAACACAATGGTAGTTCTGAGCAACGGTTACGGCCTCACCACCCGCTCCTCGAGTTCTAGGGCCGTCAGAAAAATGAAATACCAGGTAATGCAGTAGGCGGCAGACAGTAGACAGTAGACAGTAGACAGTAGACAGTAGTCAGTAGACAGTAGACAACACTATGGTAGCTCTGAGAAACAGTTGCGGCCTTCACCATCCGGTCGAGGTCCAGGACCTCCGGCGCTAGACATAATGCACTCGTCAGTGACCAGTAGACAACATACAGTCATCAGTAGTCAGCATACAGTCATCAGTAAACAGCATACAGTCGTCAGTAGACAGTAAACAGTCGTCAGTATACAGCATACAGTAGTCAGTAGACAGCACACAGTCGTCAGTAGACAGTACTGTGACAGCTCTCAGCAACGGTTGTGTCCTCACCATCCGCTCCACCTCCAGGGCCGTCGACGCCAACTTCTCGTCCAAGGAAGCATCGGAAGGCTGGCCTGACAGGGAGTTGGCCCTCGCTTGGGCTTCTCGCGCCTGCCAACCCAAAAAGGCAGCTTATTTTCGTTAGTTTCGTCAAATTAGGTAGTAATTTAGAATCTAACAGGGGACGAACGAAGTGGGTCCCCGGGTGTGGATAAAAGCCTCCGGACTGGTAAAGAGAGAGCGAGATGACCTGAGAAGGAGTTGGCCCTCGCTTGGGCTTCTCGCGCCTGCCAACCCAAAATGGTTTCGCGTTTGTGTAAGTTGTGCTACGAGCATTTATTTCATCAAAATATTGTGATAAAGGACTTACAAGCCAAAACAATATCTTGCGGCAGACATGAAACATTTTGCATTCACTAAATACATCATTCGGCATCAACCACGATATCACGTTTTAATAAGTTATTAATTTTCTCAGTACTCATAATTACTCATAATTATTTATTTCCTTTATTAGCAGTATGCTTCAGTAGAATTTTTAACTGTTTAGACTAAAATTCTACTCGTAGTTTCGTCAAGTTAGGTGAAAAAATACCACTCTGTGGGCGAAAACATAAGGTGTTCATACTACAGTAGTGTCTACACGGTCCTTGCGTTTCCGTTCAGGTTGGCCTTATCTTAAGGTCAGAAGTATATGCTGGTACAAGCAGACGCAAACGCACACACGAACGAAAACGAGTGACCCACGAAAAAAGGAAAGAACAGAAGAAAAAAAAGAAAATCGAAAGCAAACAACACAATTTTACTGCTTGACACCACCAGCGCCAGCCACTACGTAGCCTGCCATCGATTAAGGGTGTGCCTGAGTGCTCATGTATATAGCGGTGTTGCAGACAGGCCGATAAAATAACACCTATGTATGTACCTGGGCGGACGCAGCCTCCAGCTTGGAGGTGAGCTCCTTCGCGTCTTTCTCCAGCTTCGCCATTTTCCCCTCCGAAACGTCTCCGGCACCGTTTGGCAAGGCCGCCTGTGTGCACGTACGAAGGCGTTTTTCCCCCGGTGACAAATGAAAACAAAACGTAATGGGCGCCCAAGTGTCGGAGGTGTCTCCTTCAGGAGTAGGAACGGTGCTCCGTCTCGAAAGGGATACGTCTCCAAAGGTCAAAATGCTAAGGAAAGCATCAAATGAGTACGCCTCTCTCTCCCTCCCCCCCGAGCAATGCCTGCCTGGTTGGTGAAAACTCAAAGAGCTCCGTCCCGGCATTTGTAGGGATGCAAGGGCCTATGGTCATACGACTACAGACATGCGTGACATGCGGCTAATGACTACACCCACGGGAATTCCCACGTTTGTTTGGCGATCCATTGAGCATAGTGGATAGTTAACCCGTTCACAGTTGAGGTGCAGTTGCAGCACCCGTTGCCACTGTGATTGCCGTTGCCGTTGTCGTTACAGTTACAGTTACATTTGCAGTTTGCAGTTACAGTTACAGTTACAGTTACAGTTACAGTTACAGTTACATTTACAGATACATTACAGGTACAGGTACAGGTACGGTTACATTTACAGTTACAGTTACAGTTACAGTTACACCTACGGTTACAGTTACAACTGCACCCACCACGTCTCGGGGACACCCTATCTGAACTCAGAGTTGAAATTTGTTTGCAGCGTTATCCCTGCAAGACCCATACCTAAGTACCCATATCCATGTTTCCATCTCCACGTTTCCATACACATGATTCCATACCAACATACACAACCAGGTGCAATATATATATCCCCATATATCCATACAACCATGTACCCATGTCCATCTATCCATACCCGTACGCACCTGATTGGCGTAGTACACCTTCGCCTTTCCGTACTCTTGCATCTTCAAGGTCCCGCCACGTGTCAGCTCATCCAGCAGCTTCTGCACCATGGCTACCAACCGCCGGTCGAGTCGCACAGGGCGGCCGGGGAAAAAAAAAGAAAAAGAGGCAGGCGATGGGGGGGGGGCGTTTCTTTTTGGGGCGTCGGCTTGGGGGAGTGCCAACCACGAGAAGCGTTATGAGATGTTGCACAGGATCTGTGCAGCACAGGTCCAACCCAGGAAACATGTTCTAGATCATACAGATCATATAGATCATACAGATCATACAGATCATACAGACCATACAGATCATACAGACCATACAGATCATACAGACCACACAGACCATACAGATCATACAGATCATACAGATCGTACATATCATACAGACCATACAGATCATACGGACCATACAGACCATACAGATCATACAGACCATCCAGATCATCCAGATCATCCAGATCATCCAGATCATCCAGATCATCCAGATCATCCAGATCATCCAGATCATCCAGATCGTACAGATCATACAGATCATACAGATCATACATATCATACAGATCATACAGATCATACAGATCATACAGATCATACAGATCATACAGATCATACAGATCACGAAGCGGGTATCGATCTTCTATCCGAGCTATGCAACAGTCTTCTGCTGTAGTTACGAGTACCAAAAATTTACCATCAGCACTAATCAGCACTATAAACTGCACCAGGTGTAGGGCATGTATGTTGTAACCGTGGCGTGCTGTTAACATCTACTGATCGGTGTGGTACAATAGACGCGTTAGGGGTAGCACTTTTTGGATTAGTTTTTTTCCGAGCGACGGGGCTTTTTAACCCCTTAAGAACCGGTCCCACCATTTCGGGGACAAACTACTTGGAATTAGTGTGGGACAACTTTTGCAGTTCTGAATGGATTAAGCCCAGACTCGTCGGAACGCCATTTTTTTTGGGAATTCGATTTTTTGTGTACCTAGGCGATGGGGATCAGTTTTTCAAGTGAGGAACCTCCGAAAAAAATTGGTGCACCTCTCTGCCTCAGGGCTTCCCTCACTTTTTGGCCACAAACGAAACCGTTCACGACTGACGGTACTACCCCGACACCGTTTCTTAACCCTCGTTCAGAAAAAAAACTAAATAGACGATCAAAACTGACGGCTGCAGCAACGGCCACTGAGCGATTAGATGGCAGGCGCAAAATGGCGTGCCGAGCCATAATACAATGGTTGATGCAATGCAAGGAGTCGTATATAACGGCACGGGCACTATTAGCACGATCATCCTATATGCCGGCACTGCTGGGCGTTTTCACGCTGCTCATATTCATATTCATAGAAACCATCGATAACGCCAAAGTTATCTTTTGTGTTGGTCGCTATCTCGGCGGCCCGAAATGGTTGTGAGATTGTTCTTCCTATGCCTACGGAGTGCGATTGTCCATCAGGGTACCGTTTCATTTTTTTTCGGAGCTCCCCAAATGATTAAAAAAAACAAAAGTCGCGGGAAAAAAAAGGCGCACCCCCTACCGACAAATATCCAACACCCACCACCACAACAACGCATGACACACAATTCAACTAGCTAACAGTACACGCCATCAGCACCAAACTCTACTTCGTCTAATACCAGGCATCAACATATTACATGTGAAACCGCAGCGTAGTATCAATTACCTACCAGGTACCCAGCACCTGGGTATAATATCCTTCGCACAACACTATACTCTAAGCTACGAGTACAGATCATACCATCAGCACAAAAGTGTACCAGGTATATGACATGCGTAACGGCAACGTGAAATAAATGAACAAGTTACTTACGCTTGGGAATCTTCTTGCGAAGGTTGTCGAAGACGTTGATGCAGCTGTACGGGCGGTTGGACTGGAGCATGTAGTCCGACACCGCAGCCTGCCGTAAGACACGCACGCCAACCAAGACCAAACACAAAACAAAAAAAGCAGGAGCACATTGAAACCCTTGCTTGGCGCAAAAAAGTACCCATCCCGCTCACACATACAGTCAGTCCTTGAATTTAGAAACAGAGTGGTACCTGGCAAACCGCAGTAGAACTACACCGTAGTTTCTGGGGGTCAAACCACTTGAAAATAAAGTGGGGCAATTTTCGTAAATTGTAAAATCGTTCACTTAAGACCCGCTCTCGCGCTTTCTGCTACGAAAGAAGACACGTTCATGCAAATGTCCTGTGAAACAGAATCGTTCAATTTTTGTTTCTACGAGGGATGTAAGCCCGAAACTTCCGCCGACAGAGCGCACGGGGCGATAGCGTTAGCCTTTAATAACGCCTCTCTGCTGTAGTACTCTTACAGTGTTACGATACTTACCAGTACCAGGTATATATGTAACAGGGTATGTATGAATGCCGGGGAGCGAAAGCGGGACCTAACTGAAACAGTCTCACGCTATCCGACAAAAATTACCCCCCCCCCCCAGCAAAAGCTGTCCAGGCATTACACGGGGAGAGGAACAAAATAAGTAAGAAGCCGAAATGTTGGAGGTGTCTCCATGATGAGAGTAGGAACAGTGCTCCGTCTCGAAAGGGGTGCGCGTTCAATGAGTACCCCCCTCTCCCTCCCCCGCCCCCCTCCCCTCTTTTTCACAACTTTTTTTTTTTAAAAAAAACCCCTTCCTCCCCCCTCTTCGCACCGCCCTCTCTCACTTTAAGTGCGTCTTGGCGACCGCTGGACCCGCCGGTCCAGGATTAGGATTGCTCGATCCGGTTGCTGTTGTTGTTGTTCCAGGATTATGACTGGGCGTGGACGAGCTCACGGGCGCGCCTCCGCTGCTACTGCCGCTACCGCTGCCGCTACCGCTGCCGCTCCCATCGCCAGTGGAGGCGGTATCACGAGGGGGGGGGGTCGTCTCAATCCCCCCTCCCGGGGTCGATTTCAAACCATCCCCTGACGATGATGACGACGCCTCCGGAGGCTTGGTCGGCGCCTTGCCTTTCCCCTTCCCCCCGCTTCCCCCCGTTGCTACCGCCTCCTTCTCTAAGTTTTTTTTATGCGCTGCGCTGCTGCTGGGTTTTTTCTTGCTGCTGTTGGTGTTGGGGTTGGTGGCGGCTGGGGGGGTGGGGGTGGGGGTCTGGTTGGGGGCCCGCCGGGCGTTCTTCTGTCCGGGGTCGGGGGTTGGCGCCACCCTGCGCCGTTTTCGGGCCTTCTGCGGGGTTTCGAAGACGTCGTCGGCGTCCTCCCCGACCGGCGGCCCGTCGTCCTGGAACGACATAATTTAACATGAATATACAATGGGTACCCCGAGTTAAGAGCATGCAGATAATGAGAAAAAAGAAAAAAGAGGTCGCCTATACACGCACATATTAAGGCACCACCTAGGAAACAGCAGGGCACCGCATATAGTTTGCTCTGCTCTTACAAGTAGTGTAAATCAACTTACGTCGTATGCACATGATGAGAGAAGGAGGCTCTTGAGGGAAAGTTGAGGGGGGCATATTGTTTGCACACCCCGCACGAATACGGATGGTTTTGACGAATATTCGTGAAAACTATCCGTCGAATAGGTAGCATTCGTCCACGGACGAATATTCGCCCCACGTTTTGGGAGAGACTATTCGTCCAAGGACGAATATACGAATATTCGCCCCACGTTTTGGGAGAGACTATTCGTCCAAGGACGAATATTCGCCCCACGTTTTGGGAGAGACTATTCGTCCAAGGACGAATATTCGCCCCACGTTTAGGGAGAGACTATTCGTCCACAGACGAATATTCGCCCCACGTTTTCGAGATACCATTCGTCCACAGACGAATATTCGCCCCACGTTTTCGAGATACTATTCGTCCACGGACGAATATTCGCCCCACGTTTTCGAGATACTATTCGTCCATGGACGAATATTCGCCCCATGTTTTTGAGGGGGTATTCGTCAAGCGCCAACGAATAGTTCGCCTACGTACGTCAGACGAATACTTTCCGCACGAATGCTGAAATACCTGTGTGGTGAGCACAAAGCAGAAAAAAAAAGGAAAAAAAAGGAAAGCTGCGGGGCTCGAACTCACGTCCTCCACTCAATTCAGAGTTGCACACATCATCATTTTCATACAACCCTGCCCCCAAATATAAGGGCGTTTTTTCTTTTATTTTGAACCCAAACGGTCATTATATTTAGGGACATAGTGGTACCCGGTGGATTTTTATAATTTTCTTGAAACTAAAATTTGTTACTCTTGCTCTTTCTACAGCAGGATATTCCTGTTACTTGTGGTGCCGGTTATCTACTTATTACAGCAGTAGTAGTGCTTACAGTAGTTGGGTCAAAACATTATTAAAAACGGGCATCATGATGTTGTGCTGCTGTCAGCTACAACTATAACTAGATTGGAAAAAAAAAAATAAAGTTCCCAATGTAAAGTAGTAGTAAACGAACAGCAACCAGGCACATCACATCGATACTTATCAATACATCATGATGCATAGCGTCTACAGGGAGTACCACGGTATTCGTTACTCGCTAAATTTCATAAAATTCGTGCCAGGTACGTAATATACGCGAAAAAGTATCCTGCCCCACGTTTTCTGAGAGGGTATTCGTTCGCTCCACGGCGAATACTCGCGAAAAACATCCCGTCGAATGGGTAGCATTCGCCCACGAACGAATATTCGCCCACGTTTGCGAGATACTATCCGTCCACGGACGAATATTCGCCTGCACGTTTTCGATATACTATTCGTTCACGACGTACGCACGTTGAGATACTATTCTACCGATGCCCCATTCAAGTTTCGTCTGGACGAATGCTACTTTGAACTATTCGTCCACAGACGAGTATTCGCCCCACGTTTTGGGGGAGAGCTATTCGTCCACGAGGCGAATATTCGCCCCACGTTTAGGGAGAGACTATTCGTCCACAGACGAATATTCGCCCCATAAACCGAACTTGACGCCAACGAATACGAATACCTATTCGTATTCGTATTCGTGCGGGGTGTGATTGTTTGGCATCACACAACCGGGTGGACGGCACACGTAACGTAAATAAGAGATGCGGCCACGGTTCAGCCGAAGCTGCGCGTCTTATACATGTGATCCGTATGAACACAACACCCTTCATGTCTCATACAGCAGCAGCAGCACTGCTGCTACTTCCTGCTGCTGCTGCTGCACCTATATACAGCACAGCAGCAGCAGCAGCAGTGCAACAGGCAGTGTGGTTGTTATCGTACATCAAGTAACCGTTATGTCCGGAATAATAAGCAACGTTTACAGGTTAAAATTAAGATTAGGACGATCCTTACATTTTCGTGGCACACCGTATGATAGTACAGGGCAGTACAAATCCGCTTGATCTTCACCGCTATATGCTCACCTCGTCTTCCTCGGAATCGAACGACGCCGAAGACTCGTCCCCCTGCTGGTACTCCTCCTCCCCTGAGTCATCTTCTACGAGCTCCTCCGAAGAACCACCCTGCCCCGCCATCGCCGCAGCTAGAGCAAAAGCACTATCGTCGTACTGCTGTAGTGCTACTGTCAGTAGCAGTACAGCAGTCGTAGTACCACCAGGTACTCCCTTGGAGTATTATGTGTACGTAGCAGTCGACGAAAAAGCTTAGCGTACCTGGTAGCTCTCAGCTAGAAACCACGCTCACGCCACGAGATCAAACGCCAAGGGGAGCTTCCGCTGGCAGCGCTAAAGGGGGAGTTCGATCCTACTCACTCCAACGATAGAGCCTGTGTGTAGGGGCCGGGCCGGTAGTTTTGGTTCCTTCTTGTGCTCTGCTCGAGAGCGAAATAAATTTGAAAATRTTTTCAATTACCTTGGTCAGGCGTTTCCAACAAAACGTAACGCTTTTTCTATGATCCATCCGACTTTCCGAGACCACGTAGACGAGCGTCGAGTCCGAGGCCAGAGTCCAGCGTCCAGTCTCGGCGAGAGGTTCTTAACCAAGGCGTCTGATGGCTGCCATGTGATGGCATGACAGAGATTGCACCTTTAGGTTCCAGACCGCTCCCTTTCGAGGTATGTTCGCAATCGCTGCACTGACTTTTTTTTTTTAGTTTTTGAACGGCCTACGTACGATATAGGGGCAAAAAACTACTTGGAATTAGATTACGGTATTATTTTTACATGAAGTGAAATGAGTAGCTGGTACGTACGTATGTAACATGCACAACTAACTCTTGCTTCTCGACTCTCGACAACTTCACACGTAATTTTATTTAACTTCACACGTGAAATGGATTTTGCGTGTAATGAGCTCAAGCAGAGCTGCTATGTTTTTTAGGGCGAGTACAGCGGCAACAGGGGTACCGGGCAATTGTTTTGTGGTGGGGAATACCTGGCAATAGTATGCCCCAGGTCAGGTCTATCACCTGGTGTGGGGGGTGGGGTGTTGCGCTACTATTAATATTATGATACTGCTGTACTTCGAAAGTAGTACGACTCGTAATACCTCTCTCTTTACGTAGAGAGTTCGTACCACTATGAATCGACTGACCAGGAGCAGCAGCGTATTGCAGATTGATCAGTCAAATTTGAACTTTGAAAAGGGGTTCGTTGAAAGGGGGGCTTGCCAGTTGTTTATGTTTGCCTCCGCTCTACTTTGTACGGTAGCCAATTCTACCCCCTGGGGCTCTCGTGGTGTCCAGTCAGGTTCGATTTTTACGCAAACTGCCAGTTAAACTTGTGGCAGGACTGTGAGAAACGGGATTTCGGAATTGCGTCACTAACTCGTCCCGCGAAACACGATACTATCTATTAATACTACTTACTGCTAGAGCAGCACTCAAGCGATCAGTACGCAAAAGTCGCATGAGTGTGGCAGAACTGCGTGTACGACGCTAGGTATATCAAAATAAGTAGTACAGACACCATAATGAAGAAACAGGAAATCTGGTCCAGGCTGGATTTCTTATTTGAGAGAGGGTGCTTTCCGTACACTAACTTTCAAGATAACGACTCCCGAATTTTTATTTTCCCCCAAATACCAGCCTGGCTTTCTTATTAGCCTGTTTCATATTAGGTGTCCTGTACTGTATGCCGAACGCTACTGTACTTAACTCAATTATACGCAGGCCATAGTAAAAGGGGCATCTAGTAAATGGGACCACAACAATTGTTTAGCAAAAAAGTCAAAATGACCATCATCTAATCCTGACGCAAAAAAAGACTTAAGCGGCCACGCAAGTACAGCATGCTCGGAGTTGATGCCAAACCTCGACCAATGTATCCGGCCGGCGCTCCCGTGTCGGGTACTTACGAGTGTTTTGCCGAAAAGGCTCGCCGAAGAGAAAAGTTGCGAAGAAAGTGCGAAAATTTCACAAACTAACAATATATATGAATTCATGTGGTTCAACCCTCAGCTCCACATAAATAATTTAATTCCGGGCACGGCCTCAGTATCGGAATCTCGGCAACCTCAATATCTCGAGGGTTTTTTCATTTCTTCGGGCGCTCTCTTCGAGCATCGGCTCCGACACCCCTCGCCCTTCGCATTTTGAACCCAAACGGTCCTTATATTTAGGGACATAGTGGTACCTGGTGGATTTTTATTTTTTTCTTGAGAGTATAATATTTATTACTCTTGCTCTTTCTACAGCAGGATATTCCTGTTACTGTGCCGGTTATCTACTTACAGTATTAGTGCTTGGGTCCTCACCTGGTTTTTTGCAATGTTGTGAGAAAGACCAATTTAAATAAAAAGTACAAGTAAATATTTGTGCAAAACGATGCGAGCACTGGCACCTGCTATTATTTATTTGAGGTGTTGACAGTAGTTACTATTAAAATTACTATATAGGTTTGTCTATCGCCCACGTTTTTGAGAGGGTATTCGTTCGTTCCACAGACGAATACCCGCGAAAAACATCCGTCGAATAGGTAGCATTCGCCCACGGACGAATATTCGTCCACGCTTTCGAGATACTATTCGTCCACAGACGAATATTCGCCCCACGTTTTCGAGATACTATTCGTCCACAGACGAATATTCGCCCCACGTTTTCGAGATACTATTCGTCCACAGACGAATATTCGCCCCACGTTTTCGAGATACTATTCGTCCACAGACGAATATTCGCCCCACGTTTTCGAGATACTATTCGTCCACAGACGAATATTCGCCCCACGTTTTCGAGATACTATTCGTCCACAGACGAATATTCGCCCCACGTTTTCGAGATACTATTCGTCCACAGACGAATATTCGCCCCACGTTTTCGAGATACTATTCGTCCACAGACGAATATTCGCCCCACGTTTTCGAGATACTATTCGTCCACAGACGAATATTCGCCCCACGTTTTCGAGATACTATTCGTCCACAGACGAATATTCGCCCCACGTTTTCGAGATACTATTCGTCCACAGACGAATATTCGCCCCACGTTTTCGAGATACTATTCGTCCACAGACGAATATTCGCCCCACGTTTTCGAGATACTATTCGTCCACAGACGAATATTCGCCCCACGTTTTCGAGATACTATTCGTCCACGGACGAATATTCGCCCCACGTTTTCGAGATACTATTCGTCCATGGACGAATATTCGCCCCATGTTTTTGAGGGGTTATTCGTCAAGCGCCAACGAATAGTTCGCCTACGTCAGACGAATACTTTCCGCACGAATGCTGAAATACCTGTGTGGTGAGCACAAAGCAGAAAAAAAAAGGAAAAAAAAGGAAAGCTGCGGGGCTCGAACTCACGTCCTCCACTCAATTCAGAGTTGCACACATCATTTTTCATACAACCCTGCCCCCAAATATAAGGGCGTTTTTTCTTTTATTTTGAACCCAAACGGTCATTATATTTAGGGACATAGTGGTACCCGGTGGATTTTTATAATTTTCTTGAAACTAAAATTTGTTACTCTTGCTCTTTCTACAGCAGGATATTCATGTTACTTGTGGTGCCGGTTATCTACTTATTACAGCAGTAGTAGTGCTTACAGTAGTTGGGTCAAAACATTATTAAAAACGGGCATCATGATGTTGTGCTGCTGTCAGCTACAACTATAACTAGATTGGAAAAAAAAATTAAGTTCCCAATGTAAATGTATGTAGTAAACGAACAGCAACCAGCACATCACATCGATACTTATCATACATCATGATGCAAGCGTCTACAGGGAGTACCAGGTATTCGTTACTCGTTCAACAATTCGTGCCAGGTACGTAATATACGCAAAAAGTATTTGCCCCACGTTTTTGAGAGGGTATTCGTTCGCTCCACGGCCGAATACCCGCGAAAACCATCCGTCGAATAGGTAGCATTCGCCCACGAACGAATATTCGCCCCACGTTTTCGAGATACTATCCGTCCACGGACGAATATTCGCCTCACGTTTTCGAGACATTATTCGTCCACGGACGAATATTCGTCCTATGTTTTCGAGATACTATTCGTCCACAGACGAATATTCGCCCCACGTTTTGGGGGAGACTATTCGTCCACGGACGAATATTCGCCCCACGTTTTGGGGGAGAGTATTCGTCCACGGGCGAATATTCGCCCCACGTTTTAGGAGAGACTATTCGTCCACAGACGAATATTCGCCCCATAAACCGAACTTGACGCCAACGAATACGAATACCTATTCGTATTCGTATTCGTGCGGGGTGTGATTGTTTGGCATCACACAACCGGGTGGACGGCACACGTAACGTAAATAAGAGATGCGGCCACGGTTCAGCCGAAGCTGCGCGTCTTATACATGTGATCCGTATGAACACAACACCCTTCATGTCTCATACAGCAGCAGCAGCACTGCTGCTACTTCCTGCTGCTGCTGCTGCACCTATATACAGCACAGCAGCAGCAGCAGCAGTGCAACAGGCAGTGTGGTTGTTATCGTACATCAAGTAACCGTTATGTCCGGAATAATAAGCAACGTTTACAGGTTAAAATTAAGATTAGGACGATCCTTACATTTTCGTGGCACACCGTATGATAGTACAGGGCAGTACAAATCCGCTTGATCTTCACCGCTATATGCTCACCTCGTCTTCCTCGGAATCGAACGACGCCGAAGACTCGTCCCCCTGCTGGTACTCCTCCTCCCCTGAGTCATCTTCTACGAGCTCCTCCGAAGAACCACCCTGCCCCGCCATCGCCGCAGCTAGAGCAAAAGCACTATCGTCGTACTGCTGTAGTGCTACTGTCAGTAGCAGTACAGCAGTCGTAGTACCACCAGGTACTCCCTTGGAGTATTATGTGTACGTAGCAGTCGACGAAAAAGCTTAGCGTACCTGGTAGCTCTCAGCTAGAAACCACGCTCACGCCACGAGATCAAACGCCAAGGGGAGCTTCCGCTGGCAGCGCTAAAGGGGGAGTTCGATCCTACTCACTCCAACGATAGAGCCTGTGTGTAGGGGCCGGGCCGGTAGTTTTGGTTCCTTCTTGTGCTCTGCTCGAGAGCGAAATAAATTTGAAAATGTTTTCAATTACCTTGGTCAGGCGTTTCCAACAAAACGTAACGCTTTTTCTATGATCCATCCGACTTTCCGAGACCACGTAGACGAGCGTCGAGTCCGAGGCCAGAGTCCAGCGTCCAGTCTCGGCGAGAGGTTCTTAACCAAGGCGTCTGATGGCTGCCATGTGATGGCATGACAGAGATTGCACCTTTAGGTTCCAGACCGCTCCCTTTCGAGGTATGTTCGCAATCGCTGCACTGACTTTTTTTTTTTAGTTTTTGAACGGCCTACGTACGATATAGGGGCAAAAAACTACTTGGAATTAGATTACGGTATTATTTTTACATGAAGTGAAATGAGTAGCTGGTACGTACGTATGTAACATGCACAACTAACTCTTGCTTCTCGACTCTCGACAACTTCACACGTAATTTTATTTAACTTCACACGTGAAATGGATTTTGCGTGTAATGAGCTCAAGCAGAGCTGCTATGTTTTTTAGGGCGAGTACAGCGGCAACAGGGGTACCGGGCAATTGTTTTGTGGTGGGGAATACCTGGCAATAGTATGCCCCAGGTCAGGTCTATCACCTGGTGTGGGGGGTGGGGTGTTGCGCTACTATTAATATTATGATACTGCTGTACTTCGAAAGTAGTACGACTCGTAATACCTCTCTCTTTACGTAGAGAGTTCGTACCACTATGAATCGACTGACCAGGAGCAGCAGCGTATTGCAGATTGATCAGTCAAATTTGAACTTTGAAAAGGGGTTCGTTGAAAGGGGGGCTTGCCAGTTGTTTATGTTTGCCTCCGCTCTACTTTGTACGGTAGCCAATAGTTATAGCGCGCAGAGAGGTTGCTCTGCACGCGGGTCCCAGTGACACTTTGCCACGATTGATATCATCGTGATCGTTTGATGCGGTCCTACAGCAGTACGAGTACGTACTATCAATGCTATTGTGTAGTTCGAGTACCCTGAATAAAATATATTACCTGTAGTACTTTCCACGATCAACGGCCACAGCGTGAACGGTCTGAAGCCCCGACCCACTCCCCGCCGCCCCGCCTGTCTGTGAAGTTTTGTGATAATAGCACTCGTACGACATTCAATCCGAATCAATAATCAATCAGTCGTAGTATGAACTACTGCTGCTGCTGCTGCTGGATGATACTGCTACGACGTACCAGAAACTGCACTACTACTACCGTGTGTCGTCTGTGTGTCAGTGGGTCTACCCCCTTCATCTTGCTGCAATGATTTGTACTCGAAGAACAAGAACTATCTGCTGCTGCTTACTTACTACGTAATACTAAATAGAATACGCCTGACGCACTCCTCCTCTACTTAGGGCCATTCCTAACGAACAAAAAAAAATCACGATTCGTGACGTTTTGGCATGACAAAATATCACGATTCGTGATGTTTCTTTTAGTGTTCGGTATCGTATCTAGAATTCTCGATATATCATGCGATATTTTTGGGATATATCGATATCAATATCGAGAATATTTTCGGGATATCTCGATACCGGTATCATCCGATATATCGCATGATATCGATACGATATTGATATCGTGCGATATATCGCATGATATCGATACGATATTTCGTGTAAATATACCTCAGGCAGCGCATCATCATCAGTATGTCGTGTATGCCGTGTGTGTGCGTTCGGGTCCAGATCAAAACCTGAAACAACCGGGAAACGCCGCGTAGCCTGCGTATTATATAGCAGGTTGCAGGCTCAAGAGTTCGACGCGAGCGAGTGGACACGAGGGAAGGAGACCCCGACGAAATACTGAAGAACTTTTATCGCGATTACGATCAAGGCATGCATGCACGGACGGTGTGCGGGGAAGGGAGAGGAGAGAGGAGCGCCTGCATTGTGTATAGTGACATGGTGACCCCGGATATGAATCACTAAAAAAGGGAGGGAGCTTGACGACATATTCATAGGAGGAGTAGTGCTCAGAAACACGCGAAAATGGGACGGAAAAGAAAAACACTATAATATTATAGAGGAAAATAATTAAAGATAACTTAACATTCAGGCAACTTGCTGGTGCTTGTTGTACTGATCGGTTGGACGCTGTCCAAGCACACATTATTAACAAATACTCGTACAAGTACAACATATACATATTATACTAAGCAAATAAAATACTACTTCAGAACTACTCTATCTATCTACAGCCCGAATCCTTGTGTTCACAAGTAGAGCCCCTTTACCCTTTACCCATCAATATCGTCGGTCTTTTCATTCTTGTATCGCTATATTTTTTCAGAGTACACTACTTGGAGATTTTTCATCAGGCAGCACTTTTTTTGTTTCCCTCCTAAATGAGTTTTTGACTTACTATTAATAATGACATACTATTAGATAGTGTAGCTCCTCAAGTGAGGAGGCTCAGAAAAAAACGGTGCACCTCTATCGTTGGAAAACCGATGCATGCTGGAGCTTGTTCTGTGTCACGACGGTGTTCTGCCGAAAGAAGCTTGCTGTGTCTGTGTTCTGTCCCGACGGCGGTGGGTTTTGTTGAAGTTTTGTTTGCCTACTGTTTCGGGGTCGTCGGGTGTGATTTCGCCTGATATATCACATCACATATCACATATCATGCGATATATCGCGATATCATATCAATATCATGCGATATCACAAGATACGATATATCGAGATATCGTATCAATATCCCGAATTTTGGGGGCTGATATCAAGATATCGTATCCCGCTGAAATAATTCTCGATACCGAACACTAGTTTCTTTCCTAACGAAAATTGGTGCTTTTTCGTCACGTTTCGTGATATTTTAAAATTATAAAGAATCCGATATTTTCAAACCAACGGTATTTGAGGGTGGGGCCAACTCTCGCAGGTAGGTCACGGCCAGGCTGTGCCGGGCCGACCGCGCCCGACCCGCCCCGTGATTCAAACCATGGGCAGAGGC
>MEHQ01000174.1:130391-147392 GCA_008828725.1 Saccharina japonica
CAACACAACCCCCATTCCCCATCCCCACCATCCCCACTCCCCGGCCCCACATCCCACCTCCCAACCCAACCCACCCCACCCTAACCCAACCCCCACTCCCATCGCCCCCTGTACCGCCCCGCCCGGCTTCCGCGCATGCCGTGTTACATGATGAATCCAGACGAGGGAGGGTCCCGGTCTAAGAAGAGCAAGCTTAAGGCGGCTGGGTGGGGGAATGGCGACGCAGATGATTTCATGGAGGCTGACTCTGACAGCAGTGGCGACGATGGGGAGGGCGAGGAGGAGGAGGAGGAAAGTGATGGCGCGGAGTTGCAAGGCGTGAGTGGAGTGGAGGACTATTAACAAATCGCCCGGTAACATCTTGGATCAATGCACGGGCGTAGAACCCCTAACTCTAACCCTAACCCTAACCTCAAACCCTATGTACCACACTATTACTGACCTGGAAATTTCCCAGAAATATCCTGCCAGACGAAATGCTACTATTGAATACTATAGGTGGAGTGTTTCGTGTGTTTGGGTTTTGTGTTGGTCGTGGTGATCGTGTCAACCGTGTGGTGTAGTGATGGTGGTATGGTGTCGCTGTAATAATATACGAAGTATATATTACGGGGAATTTCCTCGACATTCATATTTGCAAGCTTGGGTGTGATACTTCGATGGTATTGTACTGTCGTGTATTGTAGGGCATCGCACTGCTGTACTGCTGTAAATGGTTTGTTTTATGTTTTATTGTGTGTTATGTCAGGTTATGTTATGCTATGTTACATTATAGTATTGCTATGTGCTATTAATAGGCTATGTTACGTTATGCTGTGTTGTGTTTATGCCGTATATCAACATACGAGTACGAGTGTACCAGTATTATTTAGTATTTTATTTTCTTATTTCTCCTATTTCGCGTTATTTCCCCCCTCGTGTTTTCGTTTTCTTCCCTTTTGTTTTTTTTTAAATAAGGTGGCTGCCGTGCGCGACATCGCCGACGGCCTCGCCGACAGCCAATCAAAAGCCTCCGGGAAGGAAGACGAAGATGGCGAGGAGGACGACGAAGAAGAAGAATCAGAATCAGACGACGACAAGGAAGGAGAGAGCGGGAGCAAGGCAGCATCGAGGAGGGTAAGCTGGCTCAAGAGAGGCAAGGTGGCGCCTGCCGAAGAGGAAGAGTCCGAGGAAGGGTCCGGGGAAGAGTCCGGGGAAGAGTCTGGGCAAGAGGAGTCGGGAGAAGAGGAGTCAGGGGAAGAGGAGTCGGGGGAAGAGGAGTCAGGAGAAGAGGAGTCAGGAGAAGAGGACGAAGATGGAGAGGTGGGTGTAGTGGGCATGTTTTTTTTTTTTCGTTTTTTTTTTCGCATGCTATATACTTATGTACTGTACGGCAGGGAAGGCGGAGTGGCTTTGGCTTTTGCTGGCCTTTTTGTGTTCGTGCTGTGCGTGTGCTGCTGCTGCTGCTGGTCTCTCTCTCTCTCTCTATTATTTTTTCGTGCTGTGCGTGCAGAAAATGCAAGGCCTGTTTCAGTCCAGTATTATGGTGGCCGGTTGAGCTTTGGCTTTACGTTTTTCTGGCGTTTGATTGGTGCTGTAACTTCCCGCGTTTCTTGTTTTTTGTTTTCTGTCGGTTTTTTTGTTGTGTGGCTTGTGATTTTTATTTTTGCTTATTTGTCGTGCCGTACCGCTTTCTCCTATTAATAGACGTACTTGTTTTTGCTTCTGTCGACTCGGGTTTGTTGTGTGGATTGTGCTTGTGCTTTAGCCTCTTTTTTTTTTCGTGCTGTAACGGTTCTTGTTTCACGCATTTTTTTCGCTTCTGTCGTCTTGTGTTTGTTGTGTGTTGTACATACGGCTTGTCTTTGTGCTTTAACCCTCATAGGACTAGAGTCTCGTTTTGGGGACAAATTACTTAGAATTTGAGTGCTTTATCCCCAAAACGGAACTGCAGTCCTAAAAGGGTTAACCTCTTTTTTCGTGCTGTAGTGCTTCCTTACGTACGTATTATACGTATTGTTTTTTTTTGTTTCTGTCGTCTTGTGTGCTGTGCTGTGTGTCTCGTGCTTGTGCTTGTATAATACGTCTTCCTCTTTTGCTTGTGGTTGCGTTTTTAGCCTTTTTTTTTTCGTGCGTCCAACGCTCCACCTCCTATATACGTGCTGTGTTAATTTGTTGTTTTTGCGTATGCTTGCTTGTGCTTTTTGCCTCTTTTTTTCTGCGTGGTGTGCGTGCATACAGGAGGAGGAGGACGACGACGATATGTCGGCAGCGGAGGCGGCAGGGATCGCCGGTAGCGCCAGCGATAGCGACGACGATGATGATGACGACAGCGAAGGGGAAGAAGGAGAGCAGGACGCTGAAGTGGCGATGCTCCTGGCCGACGAGGACTCAGACAGCGATAACAGCGATGGTGGTGGTGGCAGCGGCAGCGGGCGGTCCAAAAAAAGCAAAAAGACCGCCGGGAAAGGAAGCAGCAAGAGCAGCAGCGGCAAGGGCAGCAGCGGTCGAGGCAAAAAATCCGGAGGACAGGAGTCAGCCTTCGCCAGCTTCGAAGACTACGAGAAAGTTCTCGACGCGTGGGATCCGGACAACCCAGACGTCCCCCTCCCCGCCGACATCTCCCTACCCAAGGGTGGGAACTCCTCCTCGAATAAGGAAAAAAGGGGGAGCGGGGGAGGGGGGAAGCGCGGTCGGGACAGTGATGGCCCTGCTCGAGCCAAGGGGGGGCGTGGGTCGGGCAGCAAGGCTGAAAGGAGGAGTTAGTACTATCATAGGGGGAAGGGAGAAGGGGGGTAGGGGGGGGCGGGGGCGGGGGGTACTCATGTCATGCATGGCTGTTCCTTCCTCCGCAGTCGTTTGTTGTGTTATCGAGGAGCAGATGCTGTCTGCTGCTGATGCCGAAATTCGAGCGACCGCTGCCCTCGTTCTTCGACTTTGGCAAATCATAATACCACATACTAGAAAGAGCTCACAATAAACAAAAAGGCATCAGTTGAATCGCGAGCCAAGGCTCCAACAACACAAGCACTCTAGCTCGGGTTAGTGCCTGGCCTGTTGTCGTTTGTCACTGAGCTGCCAACTGGCGAGTTGAGAGGTGCATTGTGCCGACGCACTCCGCACACGCTTCCGCGCCCAAGCGCTGTGTTAAGAGGGCGAAAAGGAAAACCCCCGTTTTCCACTGGCGTGTGCAGGCTTGTTCGCTTCGAGTACTCATAATGATATTCGGCACAATGCGTCCTTGTGCCCACAGCGCGTCTTCCAGGAACCGTTTATCTCTCAGCGACCTCCCACGTCCAAAGTGTCGTCCGGCGCGCTATTAGAAAACGTGATTGTTGTAACTTAGACACTCCCAATGACGCCAAGGCAGACCTTGTCCGTGGGTTTGCGTGATAGGCTCACGGAATGCACTCGCGAGGAAGACAGGAGGTGTCGATAATTCTTTGCAGGTGTTCCTTTCGCTATCCTGCTCACCAGAGCACAGCAAACTTGCACTCTGGAATCAGCGCAAGTCGCAAACACGCCCCCATATAGAGAGATGCTGCCCGCTCGGCACTCGCACGTGGCATTCTGCTAGTGGTAGAAACGAATGAGCGATAGCACTAGCGATGTCGAGAGCTTCCTCGATGAACGCCTCGAAACACAAAAGTYAACACCCACAAAGGTGCCCGTGGGTCTTGGTGTGAGCAGCAACCAACCTTTAGCTGCACCCGGCGTCGGGCGGCGGTGCTTAAACGTTTCCTGGAGAACGCAGCTGGAACAGACGATTTGCAGACTTTATGCAGCTCGAAACGACAAGCCTCARCGCCAGATCGAAGCACTTTTCTTCCGCCACAAAAGGGCGGCGGAGCCGGGAGTGGTCTCGCTAGCACCTCGAAGTCAGTGCGGTGATGGCAAGCCCGGCAGGCCTATACCAGCCGCTGTGCTTGTCTTGTGGAGCTGCGACAATGATTATCTATCAAGGGCGACGGCGGGCGAGCGACCGAGCGAGCGGCGGCGGCGGGCGATCGACGAGGGCAGCGCAAGGCCGCCACGGTCGACCGAGCGGCGTGGGGCGCGCGGTCGACCGGGCGACGGCGGGCGCGCGGTCGACCGAGCGGCGGCGTGCGCCCGGACGACCGAGCGGCGGGCGCGCGGTCGATGGTACGGAGTAGGTATTGTGTACAGCAGTACGGTACACAGTGCTGTATGGTATACAAAGCGTTTAATTGTGGTACATAGTTGTGTATGCAACAACAACATGTTGTGTGGTACAATCAACTGCCACCCCCCCCCCCGAACGAAAGTACAGCAGCCGCAGGGAGGTTGGGTCGCCCGTCGTGCCCGGGCGAGCGCGGGCCGCCGCGCCACCCGAGGGCCGGTTTCGCCCCTTGCGCACCCCAGCACACCCTCCTTCGTCGAAATCCGAGGCCGAGACGGCCCAGGGCGCTCCCGGCACCGCCCACAGCAGACGTTATTTTACACTCGTTCCAAGTGAAAATACATACGTACTACGGCCTACAACACCCTGCACCGTACAACACCCTACGCCCTATATACGCCCTACATCATTCCAAATCATTACACAGCAGCACAGCAGTGCGTACAGCAGCAGCAGTAGTAGTAGTAGTAATACAGTAGTAGTAGTAGTAGTAGTAGTAGTAGCAGCAGCAGCAAGTAGTAGTAGTGGTAGTAGTAGTAGTAGTAAGTAGTAGTAAGTAGTAGTAGTAATAGTAGTAGTAGTGTAGTAGTATATACTAGTAGTAGAAGTAGTAGTAGTACGTATAGTAGTATAGTAGTAGTAGTAGTAGTAGTAGTAGTAGTAGTCACCCGAGGGCCGGTTTCGTCCCTTGCGCACCCCAGCACACCCTCCCTCGGCACCGCCCACAGCAGAGACGTTCCTCCACTCTAATTCCAACTGAAAATACATACTACGGCCTACAACACACTACTACGCCGTACAACACCTTACGCCTTACAGCACCCTACGCCCCATATATATACACGCCCTTCGTACATAATTCGAAATCATTACACAGCAGCACAGCAGTACGTACAGCAGCACAGCAGTACGTACAGCAGTAGTAGTAGTAGTGGTATATAGTAGAAGTAGTTGTAGTCGTAGTAGTAGTAGTAGTAGTAGTAGTAGTAGTAGTAGTAGTAGTAGTAGTAGTAGTAGTAGTAGTAGTAGTAGTAGTAGTAGTAGTAGTAGTAGTAGTAGTACAGTAGTAGTAGTAGTAGTACTAGTAGTAGTACTAGTAGTAGTAGTAGTAGTAGTAGTAGTAGTAGTAGTAGTAGAGTAGTAGTAGTAGTAGTAGTAGTAGTAGTAGTAGTAGTAGTAGTAGTAGTAGTAGTAGTAACAGTAGTAGTAGTAGTAGTCACCCGAGGGCCGATTTCGTCCCTTGCGCACCCCAGGACACCCTCCCTCTGCACCACTCACAGCAGACGTTCTTCCACACTAATTTCAACTGAAAATACATACTACGGCCTACAACATCCTACGCCGTACAACACCCTACGCCCTAGATGCGGCCTACATTATTCCAAATCATTATACAGCAGCACGGCAGTACGTACAGCAGCAGTAGTAGTAGCAGTAGTAGTAGTAGTAGTAGTAGTAGTAGTAGTAGTAGTAGTAGTAGTAGTAGTAGTAGAAATAGTAGTAGTAGTAGCAGTAGTAGTAGTAGCAGTAATAGTAGTAGTAGTAGTAGCAGTAGCAGTAGTAGTAGTAGTAGTAGTAGTAGTAGTAGTAGTAGTAGTAGTATATATAGTAGTTGTAGTATAGTAGTATATTAGTAGTAGCAGTAGTAGTCACCCGAGGGCCGGTTTCGTCCCTTGCGCACCCCAACACGCCCTCCCTCGGCACCGCCCACAGCAGACGTTCCTCCACACAAATTCCAACTGAAAATACATACTACGGCCTACAACACCCTACGCCGTACAACACCCTACGCCTTACAACACCCTACGCCCTACTCGTATATATACACGCCCTTCGTACATTATTTCAAAATCATTACACAGCAGCACAGCAGTACGTACAGCAGTAGTAGTAGTATAGTAGTAGGTAGTAGTAGTATTTAATAGTAGTATAGTAGCAGTAGTAGTAGTAGTAGTAGTAGTAGTAGTAGTAGTAGTAGTAGTCGTAGTAGTAGTAGTAGTAGTAGTAGTAGTAATAGTAGTAGTAGTAGTAGTAGTTAGTAGTAGTAGTAGTAGTAGTAGTAGTAGTAGTAGTAGTAGTATAGTAGCAGTAGTAGCAGTTGGAGAAGTAGTACCAGTTGCAGTAGTATTAGTAGTAGTAGTCACCCGAGGGCCGGTTTCGCCTCTTGCGCACCCCAGCACACTCTCTCTCTCGGCACCGCTCGCAGCAGACGTTCCTCCACACTAATTCTAACTGGAAAGACATACTACGGCCTACAACACCCTACGCCGTACAACACCCTACGCCCCATATATATACGCCCTTCGTACATCATTCCAAATAATTGCACAGCAGCACAGCAGTACGTACAGCAGTAGTAGTAGTATAGTAGCAGTAGTAGTAGTAGTAGTAGTAGTAGTAGTAGTAGTAGTAGTAGTAGTAGTAGTAGTAGTAGTAGTAGTAGTGTATAGTAGTAGTATATGGTAGTAGTAGTACTTAAATAGCATACCGGCCTACCAGTACGTACAGCAGCAGTAGTAGTATAGTAGAATAGTAGTAGGAGTAGTATTAAAATAGTACAGCAGAAGTAGTATAGCAGGAGTACAGATAGTATTAGTAGTAGTATTGATGGTAGTATAGTACAGCAGTAAGCCGTTTCCGGTGTGCATACGCAGTGTATCTAGAAATGGCTCAAAGTGCGTAGGTGTTCCTATTTTGGCAAAAAAACAAAACAAAGTTCCCCGCGCCCCTGGCGGTAATTGTTTCCTAAAAAACTGTGAACTCCCTAAACCAAATCGAGAGAGTGTCGGTTCTTGCGCCCCGGAACGCTCGACGCCGCTATCTCCGCCAGCCCGGCCCCGAGTCTGCCCGTTCGAGGCCAGCGCCCCCCTCCGACCCTATTGCCGCCGGCGCCCGCCTCGCGTTTTTCTCGTCGCTCCTGTTGGCGGCCGTTCTAACGCTCGATCGAGGTCGTCGAGGCAGCACCAACACGTTCCTCCGCAAAACTTCACTGTCCGAGAATATAATACCCGATCATGTCTTCGTTTTTGAGCCGTAACCGCGCTTATATACCAACCACAAACAAACACCCCGCAACGCAAGTACAGCAGCAGCAGGGAGGTTGGGGCGCCGGTCGTGCCGGGGAGAGCGCGGGCCATAGCGCCACCCGCGGGCGGGTTTCGCCCCTCGAGCACCCCAGCACACCCTCCCTCGTCGAAATCCGGGGCCGAGACGGCCCGGGGCGCTTCCGGCACCGGCCACAGCAGGTGCTCCTCCACACTAATTCCAAGTGAAAAAAGACTCGTACTACACCCTACGACGCCCTACGCCCTACCAGGTACACCCTACACCTACGCCACCCGCGGGCCGGTTTTGCCCCTGGTGCACCCCAGCACACCCTCTCTCGTCGAAATTCGCGACCGAGACGGCCCAGAGCGCTTCCGGCACCGCCCACAGCAGGTGCTCCTCCACACTAATTCCAAGTGAAAAAACATACTATACGGCCTACAACACCCTACGCCGTACAACGCCATACGCCGTACCACACCCTACGTCCAACAACACCCTACGCCCTATATATATACGCCCTTCGTACATCATTCCAAATCATTACACAGCAGCACAGCAGTACGTACAGCAGTAGTAGTAGTATAGTAGTAGGTAGTAGTAGTATTTAATAGTAGTATAGTAGCAGTAGTAGTAGTAGTAGTAGTAGTAGAAGTAGTAGTAGCAGTAGTCGTAGTAGTAGTAGTAGTAGTAGTAGTAGTAATAGTAGTAGTAGTAGTAGTAGTAGTAGTAGTAGTAGTAGTAGTAGTAGTAGTAGTAGTAGTAGTAGTAGTAGTAGTAGTAGTAGTAGTAGTCACCCGAGGGTCGGTTTCGCCCCTTGCGCACCCCAGCACACCCTCCCTCGGCACCGCCCACAGCAGACGTTCCTCCACACTAATTCCAACTGAAAAGACATACGGTATAACACCCTATGCCGTACAACACCCTACGCCCTATATACATACGCCCTTCGTACATCATTCTAAACCATTACCAGCAGCACAGCAGTAGTACGTACAGCAGTAGTAGCAGTAGAAGTAGTAGTAGTAGTAGGGGTAGTAGTAGTAGTAGTAGTAGTAGTAGTAGTAGTAGTAGTAGTAGTAGTAGTAGCAGTAGTAGTAGTAGTAGTAGTAGTAGTAGTAGTAGTAGTAGTAGTAGTAGTAGTAGTAGTAGTAGTAGTACTACTACTAGTAGTAGTAGTAGTAGTAGTAGTAGTAGTAGTAGTAGTAGTGCAGTAGTAGTACAGTAGTAGTACAATAGTAGTACAGTAGTAGTAGCAGTAGTAGCAGTAGTAGCAGTAGTAGTAGTCACCCGAGGGCCGATTTCGTCCCTTGCGCACCCCAGGACACCCTCCCTCTGCACCACTCACAGCAGACGTTCTTCCACACTAATTTCAACTGAAAAAACGTACTACGGCCTACAACACCCTACGCCGTACACCACCCTAGCCTCAAAACACCCACGCATTAATTATATATACCCCTTCGTAAAATCATTCAAATCGGTACACAGCAGCACAGCAGTACGTACAGCAGCAGCGTACAGCAGTAGTAGTGGTAGTAGTATAGTAGTAGTAGTAGTAGTAGTAGTAGTAGTAGTAGTAGTAGTAGTAGTAGTAGTAGTAGTAATAGTAGTAGTAAGTAGTAGTAGTAGCAGTAGTAGTAGTAGTAGTAGTAGTAGTAGCAGTAAGTAGTAGTAGTATAGCCGTAGGAGTGGTAGTAGTAGTAGTAGTAGTAGTAGTAGTAGTAGTAGTAGTAGTAGTAGGCGTAGTAGCAATAGTAGCAAGTACGCCGTACAACACCAACGCCCTATATACGCCCCACAGAATTCCAAATCATCACACAGCAGCACGGCAATACGTACAGCAGTAGTGATAGTCTAGGAGTAGTATTAGTCACGGCCGGTTTCGCCCCTTGCGCACCCCAGCACACCGTCCCTCGGCACCGCCCACAGCAAACAGACATTCCTCCACACCAGTTCAAACTGAAAATACATACCACGGCCGATAACACCCTACCATGTACAACACCCTACGCTCTACTATGTATATACGCCCTACATCATTACTAATCATAACCAATACACAGCAGCACAGCAGTACGTACAGCAGTAGTAGTGGTGTAGTAGTAGTAGTAGTAGTAGAGTAGTAGTAGTAGTAGTAGTAGTAGTAGTAGTAGTAGTATAGTAGTAGTAGTGGTATTAATAGTATTAGTAGTAGTAGTAGTGGTAGTAAATAAAAAGATGGCGAACAAAGAAAAAAGACAGCAGCCGCCAGGGAGGTTGAGGGCGCACCGTTGTCGTCATTCCAAGCATTACACTAGCAGCACAGCAGTACGTATACAAAGCAGTAGTTGTAGTATAATTAGTCAGTAGTAGGAAAGTAGTAGTAGTCCTTCTAGTGTACGTTCAGTAGGCCTTTCGTGTGAATTTACGCAGTATGCCATTAAAGTGGTCAAATGACGTAGGTGTTGCCTCACCTGTGTTGCAGTGCCCACAAAAAAAACACGATTTTATCAAATCTCTCGACAAAGAGATACTGGAACCACGTCTACCCCAGTTATTTTTCCTGTCGGACTTTTCGTAATTCTGCCCTAGCTCCGAACTTTCTCACTAATACAAAACTTGGCAAGGCAGATATAAGCTCCTTGGTACACTCCCGTCAGTGTGCCAAAGCGGGAGCAGATTCCGCGGCCTCCTTCGATGCGGACCTCGTCGTTGAAGTTTGAAAATGTGGTTCCAGTCGCTTGAATATGCGGTTTCTCGTACTGTATTCAAGTATTTTTTTTCCTGCTGTAAAACGAGCACGAGGTACTTTTCGAAAAAAAAAGCTGCTGTAGAACGAGCACGAGCTCGTTCTACGGCAGGAAAAAAAATACTTGGCTACAGTACTGGAATCCACAAATTCAAGCGCCTGGAACCACATTTTCAAATTTCAGCGACGAGGTCCGCATCGAAGGAGGGCGCGGAAACTGCTGTCGCTTTGGCACACTCACGGGAGTGCACCAAGGAGCTCATATCTGCCTTGCCAAATATTGGATTAATGGGAAAGTTCGGAGCTAGAGCAGAACTACGGAATGTCCTACAGGGAAAAAAAAAACTGGGCAGGTGTGGTTCCAGTGTCTCTGTGTCAAGACTTTTTTTTTGGTTTTGTGGACACTGCAACACAGGTGGCCTATTAGGCTAGAATGAACAAAACAAAAACAATGTCCCCGGGCCCCTGGGAGTAATTTTTTCCAGACAAACTGTGACTCTTTGGAAAAAATCGAGAGAGATTCGGTGCTGATGCCCCAGAACGCTCGACGCAGGTCTCTTCACTAGCCCGGCGCAGAGTCCGCCCGGAGGAGGCCAGCGCCCCCCTCCGACCCTATCTCCCCCGGCGCCCGCCTCGCGTTTAGCTCGCCGCTCCTGTCGGCGGCCGTTCTAACGCTCGATCGGTGTCGTAGAGGGGGCACCGAACGTTCCTCCACAAAAACTCACTGTCCGATAATATAATAACCGATCATGTTTTCGTTTTTGAGCTGGAACCGCCCTTATATACAGCCACATACACAAACCCCGCAACGAAAGAACAGCAGCGGCTGGGAGGTTGAGGCGCCCGTCGTGCCAGGGCGAGCGCGGGCCGCCGCGCCACCCGCGGACCGGTTTCGCCCCTCGCCCACCCCAACACACCCTCCCTCGGCGAAATCCGAGGCCAAGACGGCCAAGGGCGCTCCCGGCACCGCCCACAGCAGGTGTTTCTCCATACTAATTCCAAGTGAAAAACACATACTATACACCACGCTGCCCTACGCCCTACGCCCTACGCCATCATTCCAAATTAGTTATACAGCTTATTTAGCTCTGCGGTATTTTCATGGTTTGCCACCGCAAAAAACAAAAAAATACCTCGAAAAAAATTCCACAAAATAACAGGCCAACTCTTACGCGAAACCCTGTAAAGAAGCGCGTTGCTAGTGCTGACGGACGCGACGATCGTGTACTCGCCACTGCAATTTCTTGACAGAGAGAAAATGCACGCAAACTGTACTGAGCCCAATCAACGTATGTGCGTTTTATGTTACGATCAGCGAAGCAATGACGCATCAGCACAGGCCAAGCTGCAAGCGCTCCTAAGTCCTAGTCAGCCACAGTTCCCTGTCATTGTCCGGTTCAACTTCGAATTACCTTTGAATCATGGTGTTCAAACTTGCTACAAAAACGAACATCCAATCCGAAGAACGCGATGCAGATCCTACGACTCCCACCGAGCAAGCGGGTATTCATCAGATAATACTGATATTCTACCAGAGCAAACATGTGTGCAAAAGGTACATCAATCGAAATCCGATCCCATCTAGAAATGTATGCTGTATCGTGGAGCTGAACGGTCTTCCCCCGATCAACGATCTGCAAAATATGCCTCATACCCATCGCAACTGGACAATTTGCTCCGGATCGTACAGACCGTCTTGATCGCAAATAATACAGCCCTGAAATATCCACATCATACTGGATGCAATGCATGCGTTCGCANCGGGGGGGGGGGGGGGGGTACTCATGTCATGCATGGCTGTAGTGGTACGACCATAGATCCCTCGCATCACTACAAAGCCGGGACGGAGAATGTCGTGTTTTCGTCGACCAGGCAGGCATTGCGCGAAGAGAGGGGGAGGGGGGGGGGTTACTCATGTCGTGCATGGCCGTACAGTAGTCGTATGACGATATAGACCCTCGCATCCGTACAATGCCGGGACGGAGCATGTCGGGTTTTCACCGACCAGGCAGACGTTGCTATCACCAAGCGCGAAGCGCCGTGAGGTGCTGGGCGAGTCGCATGGAGGGTGAGCTGCATCCTGCCAAGAACCGCTTGTGAGGCGGACTTGCACATGGACGACAGCCTCCAATGAAGTGGGGGGGATAAAGGTTCGGCGGAATAGTTAGTAATAGCCTGATCGTTCGGCTGATAATTGACTGAACCCAGCAGTATGTTGCTCGATGGAGTGTGGTCTTTTTGAATCGCTGCTCTCGATCGAGCGGTCGAGGTATTGCCCTTTTTCAGTATGAGCTATACAACCACTTTATTCGATGAAATGGTTTTGACAGACACAGACACTAAAGACAAAAATACTTGTGTACGAAACAAAAAGGACTACGTACGAGCCTTGGTTGATCAGGTCTAGTCTGATTGGGTTATAGCTACGTACTCGAGAAAAATGGTTGGCGCCGCACAACTGCTGTGTACGAGACATAAGAGACTTATAACGACAACCATTGGATCTGCTTGTGAGATCTGATTGGCGGATTGGGTTAGTTAGATTCGTTTCGCACACAGGGTCGAGATTGGATCTGATTGCATCAGATCTGGTTGGATCTGATTGGAGCTGATTGGATCTGATGGGGGCTGATTGAATCTGATGGGATCTGATGGAATCTGATTGGCTGATTGGGTTAGTTATGTTCGTTTCGCACACAGGGTTGAGATTGGATCTGATTGGGTCTGATTTAGATCTGATTGGATCTGATTGGCTGATTGGGTTATTGCCATTCGCTTCGTACACAGGGTCGGGTGGGTGTGTCAACCTTTTTCTCGAATAAGTGTAAGCTACCCTCAACATTGCTATTTTGGTTGGGTCGGCTGGTCGAGGGGCGGAGTCGTTGCCATTCATTATGCCTGTTATTTGTCGGCACTAGTGGTCTAAGCTTTTGCTTTGCGCTTTTCCTCGATCGGAAGGGAGGGGGGGGGGGGGGGGTAAGGCTCCAAAGCCCCCTTCTGTTAAAAAAAAAAAAAAAAATGGATTAGCATCGAAGCGCCCCTTTGGTTTGATGATCCCGGTATAACTCGGTACTTGGTGTATACTTCGCCGCGACCTTACAGTGTACGCCGCTCGGTTTGTTGGTATGGCAGACTGTTGTTGCTGCTGCTGCTGCTGTTACTTCTACTGCTGCTGCTGCTGTTACTGCTGCTGCAATCCGGACGGGATGCATTGAGGGGAAGGGGAGAGGGAGGGAGGGAGGAAGGAAGGGGGAGTGTACTCATGTCATGCATGGCGGTAGTGGTCTGACCATACCGGGGGGGGCGGGGAGGGGGGGTACTCATGTCGTACACGGCCGTAATCGTTTGACCATCATAAGGGGGTGGGTGCACTAAGGTGATGCCCGTGACAGTATTTGTCCGTCGCTCGATATGCCGATATACCTTATCCGGGATGGAGAGAGTTTGAGAGAGAGCTTGAGAGGGGGAAAGGGGGGGGGTGGGGTCCCTCTCACTACCGCAAACTTAACTAACTTTCCCCACACTGATCCCAAGCAGTTTGTCTCCAACAAAAACGTTGGGGAGGGGAGAGAGGGGAGGGAAACAAAGGAGCGCAATAAGCCGACACCCGAAGCGGGCGCCGTCCCGGGCACGTTGGATCGGGCAGCCCCCGACCGAGGCAACTCAACGGCGATCACGATTTTGACAACGATGACGGCGACAGACACCAGCAGCGGGCGGGGGGGGGTGTACTCGTGCTCGTGCACTGGCCGTAGTCATATAGCGGACCATAGACCCCTTTTAGGCATCCCTACAATGCCGGGGGGGGGGGGGGGTTGGCTTGCTGTAGAATATACGCTTGATCTGGCTTTAATATGTAGGTCAACGCCTATTTTATGAGCATGGCGGCTGTTTTCCACGAAGCCTTTTATGGTCGTTCTAAATAAAAATAAAACAAGAAAAACGTGCTCGTCGGAGTACTTCCCGTCCCCGTCTGCAGGTGTGTGTGTGTCTGTTTCTCCTTTTTCGAAGCACATCATGCTCCACGCCTTCTATATACATGCTCGTAACGGAAATGGGCAGACCGTTTTTCTGAGGGTGCTAGTACGCAAATTCTCCAGCAAATAGACTGATTTCGAGGAAAATGATAAGTGCGACCCGAGTAACCCCTTAAGAACTGGTCCCACGTATTTGGGGGCAAAACTACTTGGAATTAGCGTGGGATATTTGTGTTCCGTTCTGCATGGGTTAACAAAACCCACCGCCTCGCAACTACTATGCGTAACCTGCCGTGCGACTGTTTTTATCCGCATGGATTTCGATGGTCCGTACCACTACTACTGGGTCCGGAAATGGGCATAATAATACCGTTTTTTGGGCGCTCGTATCATATTCATGCCGAAACGGTCATTGCATTCGAAGACAGAGTGGTACGTACATAGATATGTTAACATACCTCCTGTCAACATGGTTGGTTGGTTCATACCCCTGTCTCTGTGCCCCCCCCCCCCCCCCTTTAACAGGTATAAAGAATAAAACGGTTGAGGAAAAACCCTACCTACAAATTGCCACTAAAGATACCTTATAGGTACAAATAAATAATGCACACTACAAAAACCCAAATCACTAATTAATTTAAAACTTAATCCAGGTGCTTTTAAGTTTTACTCCATAACCTGTCCTCACACACCTCTTCTTATATACCATACATGGCTACAAATAGTAGAACCACTCTATCACGTAAACTCGTCGGAACACTATAGTATACCTGGTACGTTTATTTCAGACTGTTTAATTTTAATTTTAATTTAATTTTAATTATTTCTTCCCCCACAAATAGACACACACTTCCTGAATTCTACAGCCTCAGATTGTGTCCCCCTCATACGGGATGTACATCCTACATGAGGACATATAAAATCCGTAAGTACGCGCGATCGAAGTATTACACTCAGCTATTAATAGCAAAGATGAACTTCGACGAAATCCTCGAGCTCACAGCTGTTTTTTTTTTTTTTTAATAGATATGTTAAAAAAAAAAATTGAAGATATTTGAGAGATTTCGAGACGTGAGGGGAAGAAAGCGTCAGCACGTCTCGGACATGTCATGATCCCCCCCCTTCTGTTTTTTTTTTTTTAGATCTTTGAGGTCAGATATATTCCTGATCTGTATGGTCTGTATGATCTGTATGCTCTAGCTCTTGTGACCGGGTGGGAGCCGTGCGTAACCTGCATGATCCGTACACACATATTTCCTGGGTTGGATACTCTGATGTATTGTATGTATATGTACTATGCAGACCTTGCACAACCTACAGCAGTAGTAGTAGTACCAGGTATATCACAACGGCAGGTCAGGATATTATCTACACTAGATCGTGAGGTGAGGATCTCGATGATATTATCTACAGTAGATCGTGCGGTGAGGATCTAGATTACCTCATCTAGAGTAGATCGTGAGGTGGGGATCTGGATGATCTTATCTAGAGGAGATCGTGAGGTGAGGATCTAGATATTATCTAGAGTAGATCGTTAGGTGAGGATCTGGATGATCTTATCTACGGTACATCGTCAGGTGGGGATCTATATGATTTTATCTACAGTAGATCGTGAGGGGAGGATCTACATGATATTATCTACAGTATATTGTGAGGTGATGATCTAGATGACATTGTCTACAGTAGACCGTGAGGTGAGGATTTAGATGATATTATCTACAGTAGATCGTGAGGTGAGGATCTAGATACTATCCACAGTAGATCGTGAGGTGAGGGTCTAGATGGTATTATCTACTGCAGATCGTGAGGTGAGGATCTAGATAATCCACAGTAGATCGTGAGGTGAGGATCTACATGAACTAATCTACAGTAGATCGCGAGGTGAGGCTCTAGATGATCGTATCTACAGTAGATCATAAGGTGAGGATCTACAGTAGATAATCTACAGTAGAGCGTGAAGTGAGGATCTAGATAATAGGATCTACAGTAGATCGTGAGGTGATGATCTAGATGATATTATCTACTACAGATCGTGAGGCAATTATCTAGATGGCCGTATCTACTGTAGATCGTGAACATCCCGGTCTGCTGCGGACGGTTCGTGTGTGTTTCGGAAATACACGGGAGGATCTCGCTGTACGGCACCACTCACGTTGTAGCCGAAGACGCTTGGACTCTTGCTCACAGCAGACCCCTGTGAAGTATGCGTATAGGCGAGGGACATGATTTCTAATGCTTTAACCCTTTTAGTAGTCCAGTGCACATAATCATACATTTGTCTCTAATTCCAAGTCATTTGTCCCCATAACGGGACTGCAGTCCTAAAAGGGTTAAATCAGCTTTCCGAAGTTGAACAATACCTATTATTTTTCCGGAGGTAAAAATAAGCTGAATTTATAAATTAACCTCTCAAAGATTAAAATAATTATATCCGGCGTGTAAGCATTCGACGCAGCTGTTATCCACACGCAAGAAAGTTCGCCTCGCAAGCGGTTCTTAGTAGGATGCAGCTCATTTTCCATGCGACTCGCCCAACACCTCACGTTTCGCTTCGCTCTTGGCGCATAGCAACACGCAATGTCTGTCTGGTCGGTGAAAACCCGACGTGCTCCGTCCCAGCATTGTATATAGGGATGCGAGCGTCTATGGCCATACGACTACGGCCATGCATGACATGAGTACACCCCCTCCCCCTTCACAACTCCTGCATCCCCTTCCATTTCCTCCCCCCACTCACTCATCATCAAGCATGCAATGATACATAGGAAACCCTGCATTTTTTTTGGGGGGGGGCGCGTCAAGAACCTCTTTCGGCCTTAACCCATTCATAACTGAAAAAAAAATGTTCCACACTAGTTCCAAGTAGTTTGTCCCCAAATTCGTGGGACCAGTTCTTCTTAAGGGCTTAACATACCAGTTTTGGTATATAGAGGGGGCGGTCAGTCGAGGGGACAAACCGCGTCCGTCCTCCTTCGTACGAACAAAAATCAGCATATTTTCCCATCATCATCATCATCATCATCACCACCACCCCGGACCAAAGACTCGTAAAAAGAAGCCACCATCGGGGCCACCTGCTTTCTAGAAGGCGCGGCATTCCCCAACGTCCACTGCAAAAACAGCCCCGC
>MEHQ01000174.1:149952-180341 GCA_008828725.1 Saccharina japonica
CTCCTCCTCCCCCTCCCCTGCCACCCATAGCCGCGGGGCCTCCCCTTGGCAGAGCGGTGACCCTGCCTACGGTTACCCTGAGCGACGCCCCCGCACCTCCGCCCTCGGGGTTTGGCACGGTCGTCACTGCGGGGTTCGGGGCCGCTGCTGCTGCTGCGGCTGCTGCGGCGGCGGATGATCCGGTTGATGTGTGGTGGTGTTGCTGTTGTTGCTGCTGCTGGTGCCGCTGCTGTAGCCTCTTCTCTTCTAGCTCGTACGCGGCGGGGGCTGGTCTCACCTCCACCAAGCAGTCCGCTCTTTCCCAACTCTTCTTCTTCTCCTGCAAACCACCACCACCATCACCACCACCACCACCACCACCACCAAAATCGCCATCGTAACCAATGACACCGGTCGCGACGGCGCCCTCGGAGAAGCCTTGACGCGAAAAGGCTACCGTTAGCCGCTGCACGCCGTCGGCGTGCAGAAGCGGCACCTTATCTCCATCAGCCCCACCCCCCACTCCACCACCACCACTACCACCACCACCACCACCACCACAACTAACACCAGCACCAACACCAACACCGCCGCCGCTCCGCCGCCACCACTATCACCACCACTACCACCAACACCACCAACACCAACACCAACACCACCAACACCACCAACACCATCACCCCCACCACCATCATCACCCCCACCACCACCATCAAATTCAACTCCAACTGCAACTTCCACACGACCATCATTAACTACACCCCCGATACCTGGCGCCCCCTCGTACACCGGTGTGCTCTCCAACGTTGGTATGGTGATCTGCGATCTCAAATACAGCGTCTCCTACGTACGTCAGCGAGCTTTTTTTTTATATATCGAAAACTTTGGTACGATATGTGATAAATTCGATATTTCGATATGGGTACGTCGCATATCGATTTTTTCGATACGATGTATATACTGTATTGAAAGTTCGATAACATCGAAACTTGCGATACGATATATCGAAAAAATCGGTATGATAATGATATACGTAGCGGAAGTTCGATATTTCGATGTGGGTAGCATATCGAAAAATTCGACACGATGTATTATATCGGAAGTTCAATAACATCGAAACTTACGATACGATATATCGAAACTCGATATATCGATATATCGAAACTATTAATAGATATTTCGATATATCGAAAAAATCGGTATGATAGATGATGTAGCGAAAGATCGATATTTCATATGTCGATATATCGAAAACTTCGCTACAGATAGTTTTCTCAAAAGTATCGTTTACTTCGATACGATGTTAACACTCCATACCTTCCGGCTCCTTGGACACCAGTGTGCTCCCCAAGGTCGATGTGGTGGTCCACTATCTCAACCACGGCGTCTCCGAGGCCGGCTAGGTTCCCAGACACAGCATTGTGGTCCATAAGCGTCAGTCGCAGCCTCCCCTCTGCCTGCAATGCAAGCCACCAGTCAGTGCGGTTTGGTGTGATTTCGTTTGGGTTGGGTTGGGTTGGGTTGGGTTGGGTTGGGTTGGGGTTGAATTGGGTTGGGTCGGGTCGGGTTGGGTTCAATTTCCGTTCCGTGAAGTGCGAGGCAACGAGACACCTAAACAGATACAACCGGCGTGTCGTCAAAGAGGACACCGCACGAGAGCCTCAGGCAGGGCACGACGATACAGGCCGACAGCGGTCTCGCAGAACCTCCACAACACCGCCCCGCCTCCCTTTGGGGTGGTACTGCTTCGCTTCACCGTACAGGCGTCTCTTCCTGTCTGTCTGGCTGTCTGTCCTCCCATCTCTGCGCCTTTCTCCCTCTGTCCCCCTGACTACCGCCTTGTCTTTCTGTGCCTGTCTCCATCTGCCTCTTTCCTGCTACGACGCGTGCTACGATGATAGAGGTATACCGTTTTTTGGCAGATACGTTTTCGGAATGACGGTTACGCTTCTTAACGCAAAATCAGTGGAAAATTCGTTTTTATGTGGCAATAATGTTTCGTTGTATACTCTTAGGACATGGGATTGCTAATCATCGGGTACATATCATACATCTCGTCGGAACACTATAGTATACCTGGTACGTTTATTTCAGACTGTTTAATTTTAATTTTAATTTTAATTTAATTTAAATTAAATTTTAATTATTTCTCCTCCCACAAATAGACACACACTTCCTGAATTCTACAGCCTCAGATTGTGTCCCCCTCATACGGGATGTACATCCTACATGAGGACATATAAACTCCGTAAGTACGCGCGATCGAAGTATTACACTCAGCTAGCAAAGATGAGCTTCGACGAAATCTTCGAGCTCCCAGCTATTGTTTTTTCAACTTTTTAAATATATAGCACATTCCTTTTGTTCTTCAAAAATCGTGTTTTGACTTACTAATAGTGTAGAGATTCTCAAGCGTAGCACATTCGTTTTGTTTTTCAAAAATCATCTTTCGACTTACTAATAGTATATAGCTTCTCAAGAGAGAACCCTCCGAAAAAAAATTTGGTGCACCTCTACTGTAGCATGCGATTGCGTCGGTCCGTCCGTCTGTCTTCTCGCACAATAGTAGGGAGCCACCAGCAAGGCGGTTGTGTGCCAGAGCAATCAATTTGACCGCCTTATAGAGGGAAGCCGCCGTATTCATTCCAGGTTCTGAGTGCCATTCCCCAGTCGCGCCAAGCGATTTTGACCGCCTTATATCGGGATACCGCCTTATATAGGGATACCGCCTTGTTGGGGGGGACCCCCCTATTGCTGTAGATTCCTTTCTCTCGCTCACTCACAAAAGCGTCCCCCATCCTATAGTAAGCGAATGAGCCAATTTCTTCTAGCTTATTACTATTTTTTTCCTTTTCTTTTCTTTTCTTTTTTTTTTCTTTCCTTTTTTTTTTCTCTTTTTTCTCTTTCGTGCACCTGGATTGCTAGCAGGGTAGGTCTTGCCTGTCGTACATGGCATTGCATTGCCTGCTCTGTTTACTGCGCTGCAGCGTAGTATCTCTGTGACGCAGTTTTGTGACCACAGAACTGGTACCTTTGAAGGATGAAGGATCGGCACAGACACTGACTGGGTGTGCTGGATCTCGACGGGTAGAAAGGACGGTTTCATATCAAGAACACACACACAGCTATCCCCCTTTCCACCCATTCCTTCGCCCCAGCCCTAAAAAGGCGAGTTATGCCCACTCTATATATGTAGCTCCGGCTAGCCTTCGCAGCCCGCAACAGAACAATCAAGAAAAAACAGCGTTTAAACATCATCATCAGATTTTTCTTTTCTTTTCCATCCCATTAATTATCTTCGCACTTCCGTCTTTCTCCCTCCCTCGTAGTCGTAACTCAGATCCGGGGTCACAAAGTAGGCTCAGATACAATGCCTCAAATATCGTACCAGGTATAGACATAAAGGTACATACTTGGAAAAACCCTAAACAAAATCAAGCTTTTACTCTTAAAAACTACCGTACCCCTCATGTATACGAATTTCTTGAGAAAAAAAAACGAAATCTTAAAATCTCAAGAACCTTAAATCCCCTCTTCTCTTTTTCATACACGAAATCTTGAAATACCAAAACCCTTCAATCTCAAATATCAAATCTCAAATCTCAAGTATCACCTGCAATGACGGCAAGTCGATGTCGTCAGAGAAGAGGAGGGAGGAAGGCTTCACCCCGCACAGGTCTAACAAGACCAGAACCTCTCGCCTAAGTGCCAGGTCAGCGCGGGGAATCGGCATCACTGGGGTTATTGTGGTGGTGGTGATGGTGGTGGTGGTGGTGGTGGTGATGATGATGACGATGATGATGGTGATGATGATAACGATGATGATGATGAAGATAATGATGATGGTGACGATGATGATGATGATGACAATGATGATGATGGTGACGATGATGATGACAAAGACGGTGATGACAATGATGATGACGTCAAAAAAAGAGCAAACACATTGGCGACGTTGAGAAGATATATTAAAAAAAAAAAACGAAGCCAGGCGAACAAAAGAAGCACATAATTTAGGTGGTGGACTTTTGTACCACGTATGTGCGTAACTTCAGCTGGAGTGGAAAACTACGTGCATTGAAAAATATGCCATGTTTGTGCAGGGGCAAGAAGGAGGACGAGTTGGCGAAGACGGCCAGCCTATACTCATTCTGCGCACGGAAACCCATGTCATCCTCATTGAAAGGGGACAAAAATCTGCAAATATAGTATTTCACACCTCGGACAGATCATCTACAGATTAGATCACCTAATATCCTAAACCTTCGCCGTCATGAAATGCTGTACAGGATCTGTATATAGCACAGATCAAGCCCAGGAAACTTGTACTACAGCAGTAAATCACGCAGAATGTACGGCTCCCACCCGACAACATGAGCTAGATCGTACAGATCATACGATCATATATATCATGCAGATCACACAGATCATACATATCATGCATATCATACATATCATACTCATCATACAGGTCATACAGTTCATACAGGTCATACATACATATCAAATAGATCATACATATCACACAGATCGTACAGATCATAAGGATCGTCTGCCCTGACAAGATCTACAGAAGATCATGAGGTGGGGATTGGTGATCTGTCCAACATGTGGAGTATATGAAAGTGCCACGATTCGGTCCTGTCGGCCAATCCCCACTACAGCATAGCCTGGTAAGTGTTACCGGGTGCAGTAGGTAGCCCTTATTAAGGGAACCCGCCATAAGGGAAAACGATATATAAGGGCCCTCAGTATTCTGCGCACCGTTTTAGCCCACTATTGGTCATAATAAGGGACCGGTACCAACTCTGATAAGGGACCTTGGTACCGTATATAAGGGACCTCCAATCCCGAACGCACTATTATTAATACTATTAATAGTAGCTATCTACTGTACTCGTATACGGTGCTATCTTCTGCTCTCAAAGTAAGGCACTCACCGGGAACGTAGAGGACAGTAGTGCCGTCGCCCTCCTTTGTGGCAACATCGTCATCACTACCACCACCACCACCCGGACCTCCACCTCCGCCTCCACCCGCCGTGCTCTGCTTCAAGAACGCCATGCAGATGGCGCTGCAGATGCTGTCGGCATCGCACGCTTCGTTCCCCGAGAAGGCATGGATGACCAGGTTGCTGCTGCTGCTGCTGTTAGCGTCGCTGCCGCCGCTGCCACCGCTAGCTTGCGTCCTCCCCCTGGCCGAAGACATCTCCAAGAAAGCCGGCAACGACAAGCTCGCACTGCTGCCGCCACCACCATCGCCACTATCACCACCGCCACCGCTGCCACCGCTGCCGAGCTGTAGGCCTCCATCGCCATGAGTTCGTCCATTCTTTCTCATTGCTGCTGCTGCTGTTGGGTGCTTGGCTGTGGCACTTGGAGGGAGCACGGCAGCAGCGCGGGTGCTACGAGTAGCAGTACTCGTAGATCTCGCAAGGTGAACCCAGGGAGATGCTCGTAACGCTGAAGTCTTCGGAGATACTATTAATAGTCGTGGAACCTTCGGAGACTGTACCACTACGAGCGCGCGTGCGAGGATTGCCTTCGGCTGCTGTGTCGCGAAAGCTTCGGCCGGGTGAGCGGCGCGAGCACAGAAGAGAAGCAGGGTTGCCGTGAGGCGGTGGGCGAAGGGTAGGGGAGCGGTCGACGCCGACGCCCGGATTGCCCGCATGCAACTCGTGCCACGTTCGTCGCCAAACCGCGCAGCAACTATTGATAGTAGTTTCTGCTGGTGCTGATGCTGGCGCTGGCGCTGGCGCTGGCGCCGGTGCTGCTACTTCTGCTGCTGCTTCTGTTGATAACGTTGCTGCTACTGCTGCTGCTGTGCTGCTAGTGTTGTTGTTGCTGTTGCTGCTGTTGTTGTTGTTGCTGCTGCTGCTGCTGCTGCTGCTGCTGCTGCTGCTGCTGCTGCTGCTGCTGCTGCTGCCGCTGCCGCTGTAGCTGCTGGTGGTGCTCCTGCTCCCGCTGCTCCTGCTCCTGCTGCTGCGTGCTGTTGTTGCCTCCTCTACTTGCTGCTATTAATAGCTGCAGCGCGACGGAGTCCTGGCGGAAGAGGTAGATAAATGCTCGTAGCACTACTATGTCTATCTATCGAATCGAGGCCGTTGTGCGCGTTCTCTGGCGCACCGCGATTTTAGATAAGAGTGTTGCTGTACTCGTAAAGTATCTCGCTCGGTGTACGCACAATAGGCAGTGTCAACAGCAGTTGTGCGACCGTCGCCCTGCGAGCAAAACAAGCAACACGCGGCGAGAATTCTGAGGGAAGGGTTTAGATAGGGCAAGAAGGCATTATCTAGTATGTACAATGCCGGGGATCGGGGATGAGAAACACTGTACACTGAATACGAAGGTGACACTCGTTTTCTGGCAAAGTTGTGGCCAAGACAGCCCTGAGTGTAGTCGTGCATTGCTGTTCTGTTCGTATAACCCGCGTCGCATGACCCTAGCCACAAACTGATTGCTTCACAACACCAGCAGCAGAAAATTGAAATTGCTAGGGAGTTCCATATACGCGCCTTGGATGTTGGTTCTTCGAGAAAATTAAAAAAAATTAAAATTTGAATTTCCTTCCGCGGCCAACATGCATGCACTTTCTGTCGCTGCTGCGGTGCTGCCTGGCTACTACCTTGTTGCTGACTAGCCAAGGGTACGCTGCCAACGACCTGGGCGAGGCTATTGAGGCAAAAGAGGCGTCGTTGATATACTGGTTTTCATATTTCGGCGCTGCAAACCACCCGACTTTTTCCAAGCTTCTAGGTCGAAGGCCATTGGCCTCCACCAGCATCTGGTACTCGTATTTGTACCTCGTACGTCGGACTGCTGCCGTAGTTTTGCAGCGGAGCACTTGCTGTCGCAGCACAGAGCAACGAATTGGCGGCTAAGCTTCTTGCCTCCCCCATCGCATTGCGTCGGTGGCTGCAGTGTACATTACGCTTTTGCCTCGTCCGGCCAAGGCCAGCACCAAGTATTTCGTCTAGATCAGGAGCAGGGCCTCTAGAGACAAGGTATTGGGTGCAGGGGTAGGCAGCCTCGGCGACTGCGACACGTACCCTGGACCATACCACGGGTAGACCTTCCAGCACCAACGGTGAGGCCTCAGGTAGCGTCAACTTCAACCAGCAGCAGCTAGGGTGGTTAGTACAGCAGCACCGCCATACCAGCAGGAGCAGCAGCGGAGTCCGCAAGCAGCATCGGTACCGATCAGCACCAGCAACAGCAGTCAGAAGGAACAGCATCAACGGAGGCAGGAGCAGCAGCAGCAGCAGCAGCAAGAGCAGCAGAAGCAAAAGCAGAAGCAAAAGCAGAAGCAGACGTTGTATACGGTGCGCTGAGCGTTACCGCGCACTATGGCTGACTTGATCCTTCCGCTGGACCCCTCGCAGAGGCACTACGGTGGCTACGTGGAGGCCATGGTGAGCGATGCTGCACCTGTCACCTATCGTGTACTCTGTCTTACAGCAGTACTGTTGTAGTCGTAGTGCAGTGCATCCGATTTCTAACCCCAAAAGTAGTGGTCTGGACACCTGCTGATAGTGAATCTTAATATTTACGGAGCTTTTGTCCTTGGCGCCTAAAAAGCCGACCTCCCGACCCGAACTCGAAGCCTAACCCGAACCCTAACCCGAACCCTAACCCGAACCCTATGCCGGTGATCAGTGCTGGGAGGCTGTGCTTGGTAAGACTCTACTGTAGGGTGATTCTGTTCGTAAACAGTGTTTGTAAAGCCCATGTTCGAGCCCCAAGCGAGATGGTTCCAAGACATACTGTAGTATTAGTCGTGCCAACAGGGAGAGGCAAGAGAGGGGATGACCCCGACGGGGCATCACGGCATCCGCCCAGCACACCAGCCTGAAAGACAAAAGCGGCGAAATATCCTATAAAATACCAATTCACCCCGAAACGACACGAAACTGTCACATTGTGAATGAAGAGACCAAACGAACAGATTCGGCCGGCGTGGATGCTGCGTTGGAAAGACTCTTGTCATAGGTTGATTCGGCCGGCTCGGGATGCTGTGGCTTGGAAAGACTATTGATTGGTTGATTGAGTCGCTTACGATATGCCCCTCAGGCTACCAGAGTGCGCAAATAGCTACCTCAGGAAGATTCACTATCAGGCGATGTCCACTACTGCAAAAGTAACCAGACTACTTACGTAGCTACTTTAGTTTCGCTGTGAACGAATACCTGTGGTGGGATACTTTGTCCGTAAATGTAAGGATCGTTTGGATATCCATATCAATAACCACACGATCCTTATATTCGCGGACAGATTCGTATAGGTACATATACACGTATGGTGTAATACCGCCGTGTTTGGTTTGTAGCGTTTTCCTCTGCACCAGGTATATATACCGGTTTACCGGTACCCACCTGTAGATTCCGTCTACTCCTTGTCGGTTGTGCCTTTTCGGGACTCCGGGCTAGGTTAAATGGCTAGTGTTGGATTTGGCATCGAGAGTTTGGATGTATCGTACAAGGCGCTTCACGTAGCGGGCGGTTCCATCCGCTACGCTCGCTCATCAAGGACACAACATAGTATGAAATAAAGCTACAGATGGCACATAAATTAAGGAGGCAACAGGCGACTTGCAAATGCCAAGAGCTCCACCATGCTCCAGGAGACAACAAAGCTATATATATATATGTTCGAAAAAGGAATAAGAGCACCACCGCACACAGCAAGGCGCTGCGCTGCCTGGTGGGTGTGATTTGTGCCTTTTTCGTGCTTTTTTGCGTGGGACTCCGGACTCCGGGCTAGGATATGGGTAGTGTTGGATATTACATCGGAAGTTTCGGTATATCGTATATATATGTCGAACGCGTTTTGCCCGTCATCCCCTGGCATCCCCGTGTTTTTTATGGTAACCCTGAACGAAAGCTTCGACGCATATAGTATACCTGGTAGCAAATATCGAAATCGTACGTATCAAATAGTTATTTTTGTTTTTATCATTATCGTATCGAGCTCGATTCTCGTTCGATACCCAACATTACTGTAGTTACTAGTTATGGCACCAATGGTGTACAAGGTGTACGAGGCCGTTGTGTGTAACGGTCTGGGAATACGTAGAGACATCAGGCATTTTTCTCTCCGGGGACACTTGATATGTCCCAGATAAGTTTCCGGTAATACACTCTCTTATGTTCTATACTCGACTCCATGTCTACAGTTACCCTTCCTGTTCTGCCACGATACGTGCCTACCCATGAACCCGTCCCGGCCCGGCCCATCACAGTGTCGTATCTTAACGTATGGCGACGATGGACTAATGTCAGCATCAACGCCAATGCGACTCACGGAGGAGTGCAGGTGGTACTTGTATACAAGCTCACGGAGCAACACAGCTCGGTGCGAGCTTAGCAGCACTCTCTTAGCAATACGAGTAAGCACGTCAGCTTAGTGTGGTAAGGTATAATATGGTACGGTATGGTATGGTATGGTATGGTATGGTATGGTATGGTATGGTATGGTACGGTATGGTATGGTGTGGTACGGTATGGTGTGGTACGGTACGGTACGGTACGGTACGGTACGGTACGGTACGGTACGGCAAAGATGTGAAGCCCGCGTCGATCGAATCTCACCTTATTTCGGCTGTATTTTCTCGGGCACCACGAGAAATCGAGACGCATTACAGCAGCAGCAGCAGCAGCAGCAGCAACAGCAGTAAAATCTAACACTTAAAACTAACATTGGGCAAAGGGGCGGGGGGGGGGTGGGGTTCCACCGCTCGAGGCCTTTCTTCGGTGTCTACATAACCACCTCCGCATGAGTACGCTACCCCCCCCCCCCTCCGGATGAAAACGTAGCCCAGGAAGGGACGACATCATTGATGACAATGACAACAATACAGATGACCTAATCGTCAATTTTTGTTTTGGCCTTCTGCACACGGGCTCTCAGGGGCGGCAGTACAAGGTTTCCATGACCTGCCCAGGCGGGCCGGGCGCGGCGGTAGACCTAGCGTCCTTCCGGTGCGACCCCGAGTTGTCAGCCCTGGTGGTGTCGAAGGGGGCGTGGAAAACCCTGCGGGCGAGGTTGGCGCAGGCCGGAGACATGGAAGGCTTTATGGCGGAGCTCACCGATGTCTTGGAGAAGGTGAGGAGGGGAGGGGGTTGCGGGGGGGGGGGGGAGTGGGAAGAGTGTTGTACCGTGGTCATGCTCGCGCATGTAGTATTTGAGAAGGAGGGAGGGGGGGGGGTGGGGGGGGAGAGGGCAGGGTCTCGGGGAAGTGTCGTAGGGCAAGAAATAGACGCCATGGGGTTTTCCATGGGTTTCCAACCCCCCCGCTGAAAGGCATTTTCGTGCGTTTCGCCTGCCTTCCTCTGTGTGTGTGGCAGGTGTTGCACTTTTAATAGGCGCGGGGACTTCCCCCGCGACAGGGTTTCGGTCGTTGTTGGTCGGTTTCCATGGGTTTTCATACTGCTGAAAGGCGTTGTTTGGACGCCCCCCCCACCCCCCCCGCCCCCTCCTTGTGTGTGTGCGTCGCAGGTGTTGCGCTCTTGCCCGGCGCGGGAGCCGCCCCCGGCAGAATTTTACTCGCGACTGGTAGCCGAAATGGATGCGGTGGGATGGTTGCACCTCGTGTCCATGGACTCGCTGCTGACCTACGTCCAACTCAGGGAGAGGGATGCTTCAGGTGATGGTGTTGGTGGGGGTGGCGGTGTTGCGTTGGTAGTGTTGGTGGTATTGATGATGGTGGTATTGGTGATGTTGGTGATGTTGGTGGTGGTGGAGGAGGAGGGGGGGGGTGTTGTGGTGTTGGTGGTGGTGAGGTGGTGATGGGGTGATGATGGTGGTTTTGGTGGTGGTGGTGGTGGCATTGTTGTTGCTGTTGTTATTATCGTCAGCCGACTGCACAAGGGCGGACACACCGTTTCGTCGCAGAAAGGAGTCGACCAACTACCGCACAAAAATCCCTCCCCCCCCCTCCCCTTGCAGGAGGCAGGTCACCCTTAATGCGTCTCGCCGAACACCTCACGGTGCTTCACGCTTGGTGCTAGCAATGTCTGTCTGATGGGTGAAAACCCAACGTGCTTCTCCGTCCCGGCAGTGTAGGGATAGAGATGCGAGGGTCTACGGTCATACGACTACGGCCACGCGTAACATGAATATACACCCCTCCCCCTCTCCCCTCCCCCCCTCCCCACGCCTTTTTTTTTCGTCCGACTTCGCTAAGCACAGGTCGCGAGCACGTGTTCTCGGTGTCCCTTCCCTCGGACTATCCTGTCAGTCCGCCCATCTGCTCCGTCGACCTTCCGGCCCACCTAGACCTCAGGTATTTTTCATGCACAAGCAGGCTTAGGCTTGAGCTTGTCGAAGGCTTGGGCCAGGGCTTGTGGTGGGCTTGGGCTTCTGATGTGCTTGAGCGTAGACTTAAGATTTTGGTAAACTCAGGCTCATGCTTAGGATTAGGCTCGTGGTAGAATCAGGCTTATGCTTAGGCTCGTGATATACTTAGGTTTAGGCTTGTGATAAGCTTAGTCTTAGGTGTGTGATATGCTTTGGCTTAGGCTTGAGGTAGGCTTAGAGTTAGGCTTGTGATAGGCTTGGAGTTAGGCTTGTGATAGGTTTGGGCTTAGGCCTGTAATAGACTTAGGCTTAAGCCCGTGATAGGCATAGACTTATGCTTGTGATAGGCTCAGGCTTAGGCTTATACTTAGGCTTAGGCTGGTGATAGGCGTAGTCTGTGATAGGCGGGGTGCTTGCTTTCTCGCAAGGAAATACGGGCAGGGGTGGCTTGTGTGTTGTGTGCCCATGTACGGCTGTCCCGGGGAGGTTATGCCTTGCTTATATTTGGAAAACGGATGTCATTGGGTTTTGTTTTTAACGCGCCTTCCGACAACTTACAGCGCACAGTTAACTCCAAAAATACAGTGGATACCCCGACTTAAAAGAGGGTACGCTATATAAGAGAATAGTACATATTATACAATTAATAGAGGCCAATCCGGCTGGACCCGCCTCCACTAAACCTATAAATAAATCCCACTGTGGCTGGGAGAGAAGGCTATTCATAGTTAAATAACCCTTTTAGGACTGCAGTCCCGTTTTGGGGACAAACCACTCAAATTATAAGTAATTTGTCCCCAAAATGGGACTCCAGTTCTGTAAGGGTTAAGAGAGGTATTTTCGGCCTGCACCACACCTGGAGTCTCTTAAATAGGGGTACCTACCCACTGTAGAACGAACAATCTTGTCACTTGATGTTACTTGATAGTGCTGGTGTATTGATGTTACTGGTAGCGTTGATACTGCTGGTAATACTGTTGACACACCAGCATTTTATTCGATAACGTTGATAGTTTCGTACTGGTTCGCTTGACACTGTTGAAAAAGTGATGCTGCACTACTATTGATATTTTCATGTTGACATTATTGATGTTAGTTATTAGCATCATCATCAGCAGCAGCAACAGTATCGGTTCTTTTTTTTTCCTTTGTCGAGTGCGTAGTACGCCAGGTTTCTATATTGATACTGATATTGATGCTGATATTGGCCTTGATAGTAGTATCGGTGTGAGCTTTATGTTAAAGCCGATGTTATGCTACGAATTATCGCTGAGCGTTCAGAGGGTGCGCCGAGCCCAACCCAATGCACGACAAATGATGGCACTGCGTATTTTGGCAGGAACAAAGGCAGACCAGGGTGGGATTGGGGTAGTGGGTAGGATAGAGTAGCGTAGGGTAGGGTGGGATTGGGGAAGTGAGTAGGGTAGAGTAGGGGAGGGCGGGATAAGATAGGGGCGGGTAGGGTACGGTAGAGTAAGGTAGGGTTGCATAGGGTAGGGTAGGGTAGAGTAGGGTAGGTAGGGTTGGGTTAGGATTATATGGGGGCGGTGGTCTAGGGATAGGTAGGCGTTGGATAGGGTAGGATTAACTATTAGGGGCGGGCTAGGTGGGGTAGGAGATTGAGGATAAAGGTTAGGGCTCTGGAAATAGAGGCGGCTCCGAGGGAAAGTAGGGGAGGGAGGCGGGAGGGGAGAGGTGGAGAGATGGAAGGGCCGACGGGGAGGGCCTCTGAGGGGGAGGGAGGGGAGGGGAGGAGGGGAGGTGGAGGGGAGGGGAAGGGAGGGGAGGGGAGGGCTGTGCAGCAGTAGGGGAAGGTAGGGGCTGGGGATAGGGGAGGGAGAGAGAGGGAATACCGGAATAGCGAGGCGGCTCCAAAGGCACATGAGTGTGGGATAGTGGTGGCGTAGGTGTTACAGCGATAGGTTTAGGGTGAAAGGGTGGGGTAGGGTACAGTAGGGTACAGTAGGGTCGGGTGGGGTAGGGTGGGGTGGGGTAGGGTCGGGTGGGGAAGGGTAGGGTAGGGAAAGGTAGGGCAAGGTAGGGTGTAGGGCAAGGTAGGGTATGGTTGGGTGGGCCAGGGGGGCGAGGAAGAGGACTTCTACCACGTTGTCGCCTCGGGTCATGCATTTGCTGGACGGACTGAACGGGCGATTAATTATGCACCTGGTATGATATATATCTATACCCCTGGTTTTACATCAATCTATGATATGTAGTTTTACTTTTTTCCGAACAGAACATACAGCAACACAACAACACGCAGGCTCTGACGTTAGTCTAGCCTGTCAGGTAACGTTAAGCCTTGATGAATACCACTACTCTTCGTAATTTTTACTACCACTACATCTGCACATATTCGTGTCTGTATTCTATCTACTCATCATGCATTTCCTCTTTTGCGGTATCCATATTCCATCTACTTTTATGTACGCACGTGCGTTGCTTCGCTGGTACGTCCGGGGGGCCGGACGCGCCTGGGTGGGGGGCGTGTTTCCGTTCGGCTTTGGACAGGTGGACTCCCGGCAAAAGCTCACTGGCGACCGTTCTCGACCAGTTTCGGGCAGCGCTCGGGCCGTTTCTTCCGCTGTGGAACGTAAGTTCGGTACCGCCCTACGTATGATATACGTACATAGTGCTTGGTGTGTTTGGTACCTGGTACTACTGCTGCTGCTGTGTTTTGACATTTATGTTCTGCACTACTTGTACGCAGGTAAGAATGTATTGACAACTTCAGTAGAACCACGTCATAATGGCGTATTTTCCTGGAAGTCTCAAGCCTGTCGTGCCTTTTTTTCTTTTTCTTTTCGTTTCGTGCTGGTTTTTTCTTGGCAGGTAGGTAGTAGGTGTCCCTACTGGTTGTACTAATTGTTGCTGTACTGACTGCTGTTGTTGCTGTACTATGATACTGCCACGTACTGCTGCAGTAGTAGTACTAGTCTCCTGCTGTACTTCTGCGGCACTACCAATGCTTATGAATAGTAGTATAATAATCTCCTGCCGTACTGCTGCGGTTCTACTACTGCTGCTGTACTGCTGTGGTTCTACTACTGCTGCACTGCTGCTGCTGCTGTATGTTTATGGTGTATTTTTATCGTACATCTGGTACCAGATATGGTAACATTAGAACACACCCCCAATGCTGGCATCACAGCAGATAGCAGTACGAGTAGTTTGTCTCGGATATCGAACGAGATTCGAGTTCAATACGATACCGATAAGCAAAAAAAAAAACGATCGATACGATTTCGGTATAAAAATGTGGTACTACTACTGCTGTACATGGAAGCTTTCGTTCACTATCTTGATACGTACAAATATAAATATGCTACGTATATATTATATCCAAATAGGCACAAGTTGGTCATATTTGTGCCAACTTCCTTCTAGGCTTCGTGGGCATGAATATGCATATTATGCGTGCGTATGCTATCCAAATATGCACATGTTGGTCATATTTGTGCCAGACATGCACATGTTGGTCATATTTGTGCCAAATATGCACATGTTGGTCATATTTGTGCCAAATTTCCTTAGTTAGGCTTTGTGGTCAGTCATCGGGATACTAGGACTTTTTTTTTTTTTTTAATAATCCATACCGAGGAACCTATTTTACGAGGCTCAGGATTAGTCCCCAAAACCGAGGAAACGGTTGTTAACCCCTTAAGAAATGGTCCCACGAATTTGGGTACAAACTACTTGGAATAAGTATGGGACATTATTTTTCAGTCATGGATGGGTTAAGGGATTTAAGGTTGCCAGCAGGACCGAACAAGGTGTTTTAGGAAAACGTCTGATCGAGAGCCTTCCGAATTGGGCTCGCGTAAATCTGCCCTCGCAGGCGAACTTCCTTAGATGTACCCGCACTGAAAATAGAGCCTTCCCAGCGGGCACAACGACCAGGTGGCACACCAACCAAGCATGCATGCCTCTCGGTAGGGTTAGGGTTAGGGTTAGAGTTCCGGGTCGAGGTGGTGGCCGCCGTTAGCCGAAGCCAAAAGTAAGGTCACCGTCGGGAACGAATGCCTTTCAGCTTCGTGACAAAACCCTACCTCATTAGAAACAGCATCATTTTATGCGGGCACGCCTGAGAAGTTCGCCTGCGCGGGCAGATTTACGGCTACTGTTCCGAAAGGCAATGTAAGGTTCGACTTTATTAGCAGCCTTACCGTTGTTAAGAGAAAACGGGCTGCTGAAAAACAAAATCCACACTATTTCCAAGTAGTTTGTCCCCAAATATGTCGGACCAGATCTTAAGGGGTTAATTAAGCGAAAACGAGTTGCTGAAAAACGATCCGGATCGCACAGACCAGATCTTAAGGGGTTAATTAAGCGAAAACGAGTTGCTGAAAAACGATCCGGATCGCACCTCTGTGCGAACTAAACGCTCTTTACTTAGGGTATATCATAGCGCGCTTGACGCTTGGACTCTTTTGTTCTTGTTTTTGTGTTGGGTCGTGACTCTTTTGTATGCGCGTGTGTTTCCTATATACATATCCGGTAGTTTTTTTGTGTTCGCATCTATTAGTATTTTTGTGAGCATAATACTCCGGAATATACTGGTATACCTGGTACTGGTACTGCCGTTCGTGACATGTTTTATTGTTTTTGTTGCCGCTTCTTATTTTTTTTTGCATTTTTACTGAGTACCACATGTATATGGTATACAGCAACATCACGAGTATAATACTCTTGGAGTATATTCGTATTTAACTTGTGAGTACTACTACTGCTGTATTACAATTCCGAAATTCCGTAGTGTCTGTAGTCTGTAATACCTGATACATACTCGTACTGGTACCTGCTACGAGTATGAAATTCGATTTGTCTATGATCGGAATCTGTCATCGGCAGCATTCGTTTTTGTGCTTTTTTTCTGTTCTTTAAGTTTGTTTGTTTTGTTTGTTTTTTTTGTTCCTAAGTTTTTTCTGTTGTGTGCCGTGCGGATATTGTCATTACGTCTTTTAAAATACAGCAGTAGCATTAATAGTAGCAGCAACATGATAGCGCAGTATCGATATGATAAATGTGGTATATCATATGAATACTATGAATAGCTGTTTTGTTCGTGTTCAACCCAACTCATCGATATTTTCAGGGAAAAAATTATGGTTTGGGGATCTGTGTGACTTTGTGTCCACTCGAACCTTCTGCTCGAGGAAACGTCTGCGTCATGAAAACACACCTACCTGCTGCTGCTGCTGGGTTTGATTTTGCTCCGTTTTTTAAATATTCATTTTTCCAATTGCCGTCTGACAATGTGCAGCTAGCTCTTATTTCAATCATGCCATTCAAATACATATACCGATCAACAAATCATCCCTGAATACTTGACAAACTTATATACGTATATACCAATGTTCAATATTGCAGTCCCCCTTATGAATGTCTTTACCGACTCCCTTCATGTTTTCGAGTAAATTATACTGGTAGTAAATACCAGGTACCACTACGACTAATCTGGCCAGGAATATAGTCCACGTTTGATGTTCACATTAGATATCAAACGCGCCTTATATTTTCGGACAGAGTGTTTTGTATCATCACCCTGGACGGGAATATAATGATCGTTTGATATTAACATCAGACTCCAAACGCTCCTTATATTTTCGGCCAGATTGGTAGGGTGCTCTGTCCCAAAATATAAGGAATATTTGTATAAATATTATTGGACAAGTAATCCTTATATTGTGGGACAGAGTGGTACGTAATAATATACCGTGTCTATTATGGGCTACGTACACTTTAAAATACTGTTTTTAGTGTTGGATATCGTATCGAAAGTTTCGCTATTGTCATTCGATAACGATACGATAATATCCTAACGATTTGTTTCGGTAATTCGATAACCATAACCGATAGTTCGATGACAGTACGATAAAACGATAAAAAGCGAAACGCCTGTCAAGGGGACCAGGGACACAGCGCCGAACAGCAGGAGAGCAGAAGCACATATTATATGTGTGTTACATGGATCGCACGATTCTTATCACGCAGCGCCGTGTACACCGCAGCAAGGCAAGACCTAAAAGTTCAGACCTTGACATTCTGAGACGCAAATGCTACCGGCTCGTACATAGGAGGGGTAGACACACATTGCGTGTTGTCTTAACATTAAACCCGTTCTTTCTACCCACCCACATCAGTACACCCAGTGCCTGCCCTGATTCCTAATCCTAGAGACATACACATTATGTGGTCACAGACTGTGAAACAGAGAAAAACCAAAACTAAATAAACGCAAATGAACACATTGATAGTGAATATTTACGGAGGTTTTGCGCTTGGCGCCTAAAGCTGACCCTCCGACCCGAACCCGAACCCGAACCCTATGCCAGTGGTCAGTGCTTGGATGCTGTGCTTGGTAAGACTCTAGGTTGACTCGGCCGGCTTGGATGCTACTGTGCTTGGGAAGACTCTACGCTGATTCGGCCGGCTCGGGATGCTGTGACTGGGAAACACTCTATTAGGTTGATTGAGCCGCATAGAATATACCCTTAGCCAATCAGAGTGCCTAAATAGCAACTACCTTAGGAATATTCACTATCAGGGTTCGTCCACTACTGGTACGTACTATCGTAGTCATGACGGAAAACGAAAAATCGCCAAGATGGCGGGTGGGTTGTGGGCTGTGTGCGTCGTTTTTCGCCTCATGTATCGTTATCGTTTATCGAAATGTTCGTGTTTCGGTTCGGTACCGATAAGTATCGTTATCGCTATCGTTTATCGAAATGTTCGTGTTTCGGCTCGGTACCGATACGTATCGTTATTCTTATCGTTTATCGAAATGTTCTTGTTTCGGTTCGGTACGGAGAAGTATCATTATCGTTATCGTTTATCGAAATGTTCGTGTTTCGGTTCGGTACCGATAAGTACCGTTATCGTTTATCGAAATGTTCGTGTTTCGGCTCGGTACTGATAAAGTATCGTTATTGTTATCGTTTATCGAAATGTTCGTGTTGTACCGATAAGTATCATTATCGTTATCGTTTATCGACTTTTCAGCGGTTATCGTACCGATTTTTTTCGAGTTTCGATATCCAACTTAACTGTCTCAGCCCATTATTACGGGGGACCTTTGAATAGGAGTAAATACGACCTACGCTACACAAATACCTACGAGTATATTTACTTTTTTTACTACGTATCAATAAAAATATTGACTCGTATTTGGTCCGATTTACTACGATCCCCCGAATAGCCCATAGCCCCGTGTTGTGGTCGTTCTGGTGTTTACGACCAAGCTTCTGTTTTCTTCGTGGTCGTAAAAAAAATGTACCGGTATTTTGTGTTACTGCTTGCTTTACATATTATACATACGTACGTAGCACCTGATATATGTATATATATTATATATACCAGAGGGTATATTATTCCCGATGTATTTATAGAAGTATGAGTCGTGTACACCGCTATTTAATACTCTTCTGTCTGCAGAGTAGTTTTGCGTCTGTTTTTGGAGATGTTACACGTTTACGAAGTACACGTTTTTGTGGCACGCGAACTTTACTGGCAGTTTCTTTACAAGTACGGCAGCTGAGAAGTAGTTCTGCAGAAGAAGAAGGACGCGAGCTGTGCCGTGAGCCCAACCAACAAGATCGATAGTTTTTCTTTTGTTTTTTCATGTATGCTGGATATTTTCAGGGCCAGCCAGCCTCAGGAATATTCCCGCGGGAAAGAAAAAAAATCCTGCGGGATATATATATATATATATATTACCTGGTATGTATATATATATCACGGGATATGGGATTTTGAAAAAAAAACAGAAGTATATATACTACATGTTGATGTTTTTGATATTTTGTATCCACCAGAAACTTCTTAGCCGTGCAAAACGTTCGCATCGTTAAAACCTTGCCTTTTTGTGTGCTGCGAGAGAGTGCAACAATACATCACTCGTCACGCATGCGCTTGTTGTGGTCTTTGGGAGTTTTTTTTTTTTTTTATAAATTAATCGTGGTGGTCGGTATAAATTATATTGTTTCGTGCCTCTGGTTGTTGAAGCTAAAGTCCTTGTTTTTGTTTTTGTGCTCCGAAAAACGTGCCGGATGCGGGTGCTCCGAGGAAAATTCGAGGAACTTTCTATCTAATAGGCAATGTGGTGGTATCGTAGTGGTGGAAATCTGGTTGTGGAGCTTGAGTTTTTTTTTAATGTTTGTAGTCCGAAAAAAAAGCTCCGAAAAATTACGGGTGTATATTGAGGCAAATTGGAGGGATTTTGGTGGGGTGATGGAAATAAATGTTGTCTCTGGTGGTGGAACTTGAGTTTTTTGTTTTTGTTTTTTGTGCTCCGAAAAAACGCTTGAACAAAAAAAAAGAAGGAAGTGGAGGAAAATTCGAGGAAGCTTCCATAGATATTCCAGAAGAAGGAAGGCGTCGCGAGGTTATATGAGCTATATGAAGTAAGAAAAATGTGATTTTCCGTCATGGTAATGTCGCCCACATAGTCGGGAGGCTCTTGTCCGGTCACAATTTCCCCCCCCAAGTCTGGCGAATGTGCTATAATCAAAGCTTCTCATTTTTATATTTTTTGTTGTGACTTGCTGGGGACTGATGACCGGCGTCAATCTGTGTGTTTTAGTTTTTTTTTAAATTTATTGTTTGATGCTTCCTCTCGCAGAATGTTGTAGAAGGTCGCACGCAGTAAGGAGGCGATGAAGAAGGGGAGGGTGGGGGGGCGTGATGGGGGGCAAGGTCTGAGCTGTCTACGACTTCTACGGTTAGTACCCTAGTTTACCACTGTCGCCGTGGTAAAAAAAACGCTTCTGCTCTAATTTCACGTAGTAATATGTTCCCACCAAGCTAGCTCGATTTCCGCTGCTGCCGCCGGTACTGCCACTCTGAGTTTTCACACCGAGCTCGATGGCGCGCTACCCGTACACCTGCCCCCCTCCCCCGCTCGCTCTGGGAGGCGTCTTTTTTGTTGTAAATGGTTTTTTCTTCGTGCAAGCAATCCTCGGACCCAGACGGTATCACCTTTTTTTGCTCTCCTCTCCCGATCACTTCGTATTCCCACCAAGCTCGATGACAAGATGGTCGTATCACGTAGCGTGTATGTACCACAGGTAGTTGCACATGGTAAGGCGCGCAGGAGGCAGATACGTATTATAGTATATACGAATACCCACTGCTTTATCTGCAAGTGGCCACGCCGGGGGAAAAGAAACAAACATTTTTTTTCGACGCTGCTATGTATGTACGCACACAAGGCGCAAAGGCCGCCTCACAAGGCGGTTCTTAGTAGGATGCATGCAGCTCTCACCCTTCACGCGACTCGCCCAACAAACATCTCACGTTTCGATTCGCAAAGCTTGGTGCAAGCAATGTAATGCCTGCCTGCTCGATGTGAAAACCCAACGTGCTCCGTCCTCAGCATCGGCATTGCGTATAGGGATGCGAGGGTCTATGGTCATACGACTACGGCCATGCACGCCATGCGGCTAATGAGTACACCCCCCTGTTGCACAATGTGGCCATAACGGTGCTCCGTCTCGAAAGGGATGCGTGGTCAATGGTCAAAGGACTGCGAAGGCAAGCAGCAAATGAGTACCCCCCCCCCTCCTGGGTTTTTTTTTTTTTTTTTTTTTTTTGTCGAGGATTTTTTCGAACGTTTCCTACTTCGATCCTTCCGATCCAGGACAGCACCACCTTTTTTTTCTTTTTTTATTTTCCTCCCTCCACTTTAAGTACGAGTACTTGGTATAGAAAGACGTGTTATGTATTACGGGAGACCATAGTGAATAGGGGACCAAATAATATTCGTAAAAAAACGTAAATATATAGGTTTTTGTGCAAACCGTAGGTCCTATTTACTATATGGTCTCCCGTATACGGCAGGTCATTAGGGGTTTCACTTGTAAGTAGGGGTCCCGATTTAATGCCGGTTTAATATTGCCGGTCCGAATCCAGCATCCAGACGATTGTATTATACATCGTAGTAGGCACCCTGCCGCTCTCCTGTCTCCTTCCGATACCGCGTTGCTATATACTTCCTCCGCCCTCTCCGGTACCACAGAGGAACGAGCGTCCATGACGAGCCCAGGCAGCTCTTAATCTTGTTGTGACTCGACGCTTTATTAGTGTTATAACGATTACCCGGGGCTGGGTAATCGATCGATCTTTTACCCATATAGCTCAGCAGTGAATACCCTCACATTTGACGTCGTCGAGGACACGGGTTCGAATCTCACTTCGAACGTTTCTTTTTTCAGAAACGCTTGCGCGTGCGTCCCCAAAAAACACGTCTCCCTGGTTCCCCAGGTATTGAAACGAAGCGGGTAGGTCAACGTACGACCGTATACGGTACCGACGTCCCGAATATCCCGCCGTTCAGAGGGGGGGAGAGTGTTAGAAGGATTACCCTGGGCTGGGTAATCGATCGATCTTTTACCCATATAGCTCAGCAGGTAATACCCTCACATTAGGCTATGTTGTCTCTTGTGTGTTTGCCGTATACTACCCAGTAGCCTCGAGAAATGCTCAGAATTTCCCTGCGGAAAGTTAAGGTACGGCTGCCTGTAATGCTGCGAACCGCCCGGGCCCCGTTTGGTACATTCACCAAAGCCTACGATACAACGCCATTTTTTTTTTGTTAATCAATGCATATACACCACTCTGGCCCGAAATATAAGGACCGTTTCAAAGAAATGTTAAGTGTACAAAAGTTCCTTATATTCCGAGTCAGAGTGGTACTATAATAATTCAAGAGATTCATTAGTTTTTCACCTTCCACCTTCGTATTCTGACCGTTTTTTCGAATGCCAGAAAGCCTCCACAAACCCGAAACCGCTTTTTCGAATGCCAGAAACCCTCTACAAACCCGCACCCATCTGAAAAATGGTGCCTGTAAGTGCTACTACTAGTACTAATAGTACTACTGTCGCTACCTACTACTACTACTACTGCTTCTACTACTACTACTACTACTACTACTACTACTACTACTACTACTACTACTACTACTACTACTACTACTACTACTACTATTACTACTACTACTACTACTACTACTACTACTACTACTACTACTACTATTACTACTACTACTACCACTACTACTAGCACTTTACTGCTACAACTGCTACTACTATATACTACTAGCACTTTACTGCTACAACTACTACCTATTTTTACTATTAATAGCAATATTTGGTCCTATTTACCATGGTCCCCCGCAATACTACTGCTACCACTACTACCACTACTGCTACTACTGCTACTACCACTACTGCTACTACTACTACTACTACTACTACTACTACTACCACTACCACTACTACTACTACTACTACTACTACTACTACTACTACTACTACTACTACTACTACTACTACTACTACTATGATCCCGTTGGCCGTGGTATGTTTATAGCTTCCAGGGGAGTCACCGGCCAGTATCCTTTTCTTCACGAGGTAGGAAACACGTGCTGCCCGAAGGAGAGAAATTCACCAGGCTGAAGGGTCTTTTTAGTTCCAAGAAAAAAAAGGAAAAAAAAACCACATTTGCTTCTCGGAAAGCTAATGTACATTCAATTCCCACCACTGCCTGTACGTTTGACGCTTCTCTCGGCGTTTTCCCTCTCTCCCCATTTGCCGAAAAAATCGTAATTTTGGGGGATTTTGTCCGATGGGGGGGGGGGTGGTCTTAAAATGGGTACACCACTGTAGTGGTATAGGTAGAAACAATCTCGTGCTTGACATTTCCCTCCGATTTAAGCCGTTTTCGGTCTTATCCCGGATTAAGGCCATACCGGTCTTAAAAGAGGGATAATGCCAAAGCAGAGGTAAGACCCCCTTAAAGTGGGTTGTCACGAGGTGGTCTTAAAATGGGTACACCACTGTATCGGCTAGGTAGCCGTCTTTGATCTGTTGACCCTGGTGCTATCACGGAGGGGGATCACCGACCGATATCCTCCATTTTTTTTTTTTTTTTTTTCTCCATCCCATTTATTATCTTCGCCCTTCCTTTCTCTCTCCTTCCAAGTCGTAACTCAGATCCGGGGTCACAAAGTAGGCTCTTCTCCCTCCCCCCCCACTACGGTTCTTGCCTTGCATTTTTATCGCGAGAAGGTTTCAGCACTTTCTTCCCTCGTCGACTTGCGTCGGATTCCGCCTACCCACGCCACGAAGGCGCTGTCAGCAATTGGTTCCTTTTTATTTTTTCAAATAAAGACAAAATCTCTCACCACAGTGGGATTCGATCCTGGGTACCAATGGTAGTAGTCTTTGAAGCTGACCACTACACTAACGGGGCGACGACGATTTTCATGAAAAAAAATGCAAACAAAAACAAAAAATCGCGCTTCACGCGATGAAAAAAAACAAAAGACACATTAACCCCTTGAGGTAAGAACTGGTCCCACGAATTTGGGGACAAAGCACTTGGAATTAGTGTGAGACACTTTTTTCAGTTCTGAATGGGTTAAGCCGTACTTTTTTTTTTTTTTTTGCGAACCCACCAGTATTTTAATCGCGGCCCTCATACGCTATCACGGGTGGCCATAGTAAATAGGAGGACCTATGCTACACACAAAAACCTATACAGATTTCCCTATTTTTTCCAACAATATTTGGTCCTATTTAAGTACCAGGTAGCGAACCTACGGTCCACTCAAAAGCCTATACAGATTTCCCTATTTTTTCTAACAATATTTGGTCCTATAGTATACTTTCTATGATTTCAGGGGCGTCCAGAAAAAAGAGAAAACGACACACACCACACCCCCAGAGGTCGGAATAGAAAACCGTTGCAACCGTTGTGATCACATGATGAAATAAGAAAATGGGGGGGAAAAAAAAATATCCTTTTTTTCATTTTTTTTCACTTGGTTTTAGTAAGCGCCCAAGTGTTGGAGGTGTCTCTATTAATAGGAGTAGGAACGGTGCTCCGTCTCGAAAGGGATGCGTGGTCAATGGTCAAATGACTAAGGCAAACAACAAATGAGTACCCACCCCCCTCCCCCCTAACGACCAAAAAATTCTGTGAGATGTCGAAAAAAATATATATCGACCATCCTCGATGATTTTCCTATTTTTTCTACCAATTTATGGTCCCTCCCCCGCAATAGTATTAACGTATTAACTGTGTAGGGTTCGATGTTAACAACGATAACCGGGGCGACCGGCATTACGGTATATGCTTACGAGTTGTGATCCCTCATTTGGCACAATGTACAGCTGTCAATAGTCGCCACGAAAAAGACACGAGGAGTCCATTATTCTAAAATGAATAGTCCACACAGATTAAGAGGCGGGAAAACGAACCAACGAAAAAAAAAATCGGGGGTCTCAAGAGAGAAAATTATTAGCCATATTACACGCAGTGAACGTTGATGACTACGAGTACTACTACTACTGTTACGTACGTCATATATACGATGTCTTAGATTTGTTTGGGGGGTGTTTTGTTGTTGTTCTGTTATTAGATATGTTTGACTTTTGAGGTTTGTTTCTGTAAGTACATACTATTGATATAATAGCACATACTATTAATATTAATAGCACATATACTTCGAATTATCTATACGTACTGGTGAGGTATGAAGAATTGCCTGTTCGTCTTTTTTTGCGCGATTATTTGCTACGAAGGAACTCTCTGTTTTTTGAGTTGTAAATGTTTTTGTTTTTTGTTGGTTTTGTTATTGTTTTGTTATTCTGATTTTGCCCTTTCAAGGCGTGGACCCTGCCTTTTACTACGGCCCCATGGAATACTTGTACCTGGTAGAATTTTAGCGATGATGGCCTACAATATGGCACGTAAGAAAAACAACAGCAAATAAACAAACAAACAAATGGGGCGTGTGAAAACAGCAAACAAACAAAGAAATGGCAGCGAAAATTAGCAACAACAAAATCAACAACTAAAACATCAGCAACAACTACAACGTAATCTATGGTGCAACACAAACAGCAACATAATACAGCAACAGCATAGTCTACTGCTGCTGTGCTGCACAACAACGACAAAATGCAACAGCAGCACCGTGACAATTTCCCACAATAGGAGACTCTTGCCCCCCCCCCCGCCTCGTACGATGAGGAACGGGATGGGATAGAAGATATGAGAAAGTAGACGAAGGTTGTGCTAAACAAGAAGGGGATAGGATTAGCAAAAAGTTTCCATGCAATACACGGAAACAACGCAATGAGCGCTCAAATGTTGGAGGTGTCTTCTATTAGGAGTAGGAACGGTGCTCCGTCTCGAAAGGGATGCGTGGTCAATGGTCAAATGACTAAGGCAAGCAACAATTGAGTACCCCCCCCCCTCAATGTCTGCCTGGTTGGTGAAAACCCAACGCGCTCCGTCCCGGCATTGTAGGGATGCGAGGGTCTATGGTCATATGACTACGGCCGTGCACAACATGAGTACACCCACCCCCCCCCTAACGAACAAAAAATTCGGTGAGATGTCGAAAAACAAAATCGACCACCCTCGTGCAATGTGATGCTTTGTATACCTAGGCGATGGAATTCTTCGTCGGTTATATATAATAGCACTTTTAGTTTCCTCCAATTTTTGTTTTCGGTGACTTTGCGATTAGTATGGAGCTCCTCAAGTGTCGAGCTCAGAAAAAAATAAGGTGCACCTCTATCGTAGCATGCGTCAGGAGTTGCACGGCTTTGTCCGGAAAAGAATGTATCTGGACGGTTTTTGGTACTCATAATAAACGAACGAGGCGTGTTCCGATAGGGGTACGGAACAGTTTTTTTGCCTTCCGGGGCAAATACTTAGGCAGTATGACTGACTATTAGTGTGTATATTATTAATAGTATGCTCCTTGTACGAGTTAACGAGTATTGCCGGAAAGCCATTATTAGTAAAAACCAGGGATGCGTATTTCCCGGTAGCGGTAATTCCCGGAAATTAATAGGGCTCGAGGTAATATTTTTTTTCAGAGGAAATTATTCGCGTCCCCTATCCCCGGGAAAATAACGCCTCCATATAGAATGGAAACCCCCGTTTTTTTTTTTGTCAAACGCTGCTAAGCTGTGCAGCAGCGCAGAGCGTTACCTAGGCGCCCACATGCCCCTCCTATGTCACACAGATATCCTACAGAGGAATAGGATGTTATGGCGAGCGGAATCATCGAAGGAATGTACTAATAATAATATAAAATATAATCATACATTGACATATGATATGAGATAACTTATTCGAATTGAAAGGGTGCACTCGGCGCAGATGCAGCTGGGACGCTGGGATTTTGTTGAGGCGTCCAGCGTCCATGTTTCCATGTTTCCATGTTTACAGTTTTACTGGATAATAAGGTCGCGACCGCTACACGCCTACGAAGCAGCGCACTGCTGTAACTGCTAACTTCCTGCTTTGCGCTGATGATTTACCTCGCGACACAAGTATATTCGTACATGAGAGATCGCTATCAGCACTACGGCTGTTGTCGTATTATTCCAGTATCAAATGGCCGCAGGACGAAATCAACGAGGACGCGAACAAGTGAAAAATCAACTGAAACCGATGAACATTTACTCTAGTACTTGCAGTGTGCACAACCACTACTGTTGTGTACCTGGTGCAGGTATTATACGTATATATAGAGTGTAGCGTTAAAATGATCGAAAATGACTGTCCGGAGGCCTGAACAAATCTTATACTTGTGCTTCATGTAGTGCATGGGCCACCCGGGGATGATAATTTTTGTCCCCTCCCAAAAATTACGCCTTTTTTTCCTCGAATGAGAGGAAATAGGGGAAAATTTTACGAAAGGCTGAAAAAGGCTGTTTCCCGGAAAATTTTGGGTTCCGGGTGAGGAAATACGCATCCCTGGTAAAAACCAGGGCCTTCCTCGGGAAAATTCCCGAAGATTTCGGGAATCGAGTAAATCAGCCATATCATCCTAACCAATGTCGAATAACCAACGTTAAAAACACCACAAGAAAGACCAAATCACGGCGAAAAAAAAAAACACCGGTTTTTTTTTTTTTCGATGTAGGAGCCGCGGGATGGCCACGGGAAATTTACCACGGGAATTTTCTTTTTAATTCCCGTGGGAAAATTCCCCCGAAACTCACCCGGTTCCTACTTCGTAAAAAAAATGAAAACGCCGTCAATCGAATCGCCGTGGTTTGGTCTTCTTGTGGGGCTTTTTCCATTGTTTATTCCTCCTTGGTTAGTTTGATATGGTTGATTTACCTCGATTCCCGAAGCGTTCGGGAATTTTCCCGAGGAAGGCCCTGATTATTACCGCCGTGGGGGACCATAGTAAACAGGACCTACGGTATACACAAAAACCTATATGTTTCCCTATTTTTGCTAACAATGTTTGGTCCTATTTACCCCGTAAATAGGTAGGTAGGTATATCGCGAATAGTTACGATATACTTCGTACAACATTTGGTCTTATTTTCTATGGTCCACCGTAATGGTGTTTTTACGATATTATTCGTGACATACCTACCATGACGGGGGGGGGGGGGGCATAGTAAATAGGGCCAAATATTGTTATTATAGTAAAAATGCTTATATATGTAGGCTTTTGGGTGTACCGCAGGTCCCTATTACTATAGGACCAAATATTGTTAGTAAAAATGATTGTTTTTGTGTGTGTAATCGACCGTGTCAAGTGTTGGATTAGTACGGACAGATGGAGGTACTGGATAGAGAGACCGACACGGTTTTTAATGTGAAGACAACAACAACAATAACAACAACAGCAACAACAACAACAACAACAACAACAATAACAACAACAGCAACAACAACAACAACAACCGCAGGTCCTATTTATTATGATCCCTCCCCCGTGATACTGTTTGACGCTAGGTATTATTCGTGATGTACCTACTAATACGCGGGGGCCATAGTAAATAGGACCAAATCTTGTTTGTAAAAACAGGGAAATATGAAGGTTTTTGTGTGTATCGTAGGTCCTATTTACTACATTAGCCCACCCCGTAATAAAAGGAATAGTGTTTGACGATATTATTTTCCTTTTTTCGCTAAATTAATTAATTATACCCCCCCATACCACGAACAACCTACGAACCTAAAACATTTTATTGTATTGTATTGTATTATTTTCCCTCTTCTTTTGCTAAATTAGTTCATTATCCCCTCGAGTACCACCACAGGTACATTAATTAATTATACCCCACGGGTACATTATATATAACAGACATTCCCACTGCATTGTATGAAAGAGAGAATACATACATATGTGTGAGGCATGATGGTCAGATAGATGATGAAGGTATGAGGGGTGTGGTTATTCGTGGTGTACCTATTAATACGGGGGGACCATAGTAAATAGCAGGGCCTTCCTCGGGAAAATTCTCGAAGATTTCGGGAATCGAGTAAATCAACCATATCAAACTAACCAATGCCGAATAAACAATGTTAAAAGCACCGCAAGAAAGACAAAAGCACGGCGAATCGAATGACGTTTTTTTTTTTTTTACCCAGTAGAAACCGCGGTATGGTCCATGGTAATTTACCACGGGAATTGGCATAACCGCGGTATGGTCCATGATGATTTACCACGGGAATTGGCAATGCCCAATTCCCGTGGTAAATCATCATGGACCATACCGCGGTTCCTACTTCGTAAAAAAAAACACACCGTCATTTGATTCGCCGTGGTTTTGTCTTTCTTGTGGTGCTTTTTACATTGTTTATTCGGCATTGGTTAGTTTGATATGGTTGATTTACTCGATTCCCGAAATCTTCGGGAATTTTCCCGAGGAAGGCCCTGGTAAATAGGACCAAATAGTATTATTATGCTTGCCATCCGACAATGTGTAGTGTTGTTCCAGAAAAGACTCGGGGAACAGAAAGCGCGAAGAACTCTCCAGATCAAAAGCGTAGCAGTATCATGCGACAAATCAAAACCGACAAGACGCAAATAGAAGGCTACCACATCCAACGTCCTTCTATCTCATCCACCACAAAACGACCAACCCCCCCCCCCCCCCATGCACTCCCGAACAAGCATTTACCAAATATTGTTGGCAAAAAGTCGTGTATATATATGTAGGTTTTTGTGTTTACCGTAGGTTCTATTTACTATGGTCCCCCGTCATAGTGTACGTAGGCTTTCTGACTGTTCCTCGGGTAGCACTTTTCAACTTTTCTATAAAAAAAAAACGCTTTTTTTTTGGTGAAAAACAGTGCTTATTAGGGGCCCGTTTTAACGAAGAAAAAAAAATCAATTTAGAAAAAAAAAAAATCCGCTTTTCATTGGTCAACACGCGCACCAGCACCAAAGATTAGGATCTTGGGGGGTGCTGGTGCGTGTGTTGACCAATGAAAAGCGAATTTGAATTTTATTTTTCCCAAATTGAATTTGTTTTATACTCGTTATTGTGGGCCCTTAACTCAGGAGCTTCAGGGAAAAAAAATAGTGCTTCGTACGAGTACGTCGTATGCCTCAACTATCGTCAGATTTACGGAGAACTATGACCACATTTAGGACAAGATCCAACATTTGCACGATAAGGGAGGTATCTCTTGTGATCATGCACGATCTTGCATGACAGATATCGCCAACTGACAACGTAGCAACAACCTGTGACCAACAATGTATATACCTCCATGTACTGGAGCACACCTCAAGCGTCCCTTATATTTTTACGAACAAGTGCCTGGAATATTCTGTACATGTGTTTCAAGCCCATAAGATTTTGCCCATTTTGTAATTCGCTGCTGTGTGCCAGTTCCGAGCTACCCGCGCACCCGCCCGAGGTCAGTCCAATTCTAAGCATGAACGGTGTTGTGTGCTGCTTGCTGATGTTGTTGTTGCTGCTGCTGCTGCTGCTGGTTGCTGCTGGTTGCTGCTGTTGCTATTGCTATTGCTGCTGCTTCTGGTTGCTGCTGGTTGCTGCTGTTGCTATTGCTATTGCTGCTGCTATTGCTGCTGCTGCTGTTGCTATTGCTGCTGTTGCTGCTGCTGTTGCTTGCTGCTGTTGCTATTGCTGCTGCGGCTGCTGCTGCTATTCCGTCTGTTGCTGCGTGTGCTGCTGCGTGTGCTGCTGCGTCTGCTGCTGCTGCCTCTATTACTGGTGCTGTGCGCGTGTCATGCCACCCCCTGAACTAATGACATACGACAGCCCTCCTCCCCCTGCGCGATTGTCAACCATATCTCCCCCCCCCCCCCCCCCCCCC
>MEHQ01000174.1:180796-200557 GCA_008828725.1 Saccharina japonica
CTCCATCCCATTCATTATCTTCGCACTTCCGTCTTTCTCCCTCCCTAGTCGTAACTCAGATCCGGGGTCACAAAGTAGGCTCCTCTCCCTCCTCCCCCACTACGGTTATTGCCTTGGTTTTTATCGCGAGAAGGTTTCAGCACTTTCTTCCCTCGTCAACTTTCGTCGAATTTTGCTTACCCACGCTATGATATGCGCGCTCGACAGTCGATGTCATTAGAGAATAAAAACCTCCATTTTTTTTTTTTTTTGTCCATCCCATTTATTATCTTCGCACTTCCGTCTTTCTCCCTCCCTAGTCGTAACTCAGATCCGGGGTCACAAAGTAGGCTCCTCTCCGTCCCCCCCCCACTACGGTTCTTGCCTTGATTTTATCGCGCAGAGGGTTCATTCAGCCTTCCCAACACTCGTCGATTTTCATCGAATTTTGCCAACTCACGCTTTCACGCTTTCTGCTAGTCAAGATATTTTTGGGGAGAATCGAACCCTCGACATCCGGCCCTACAGGCTTCGTGCCACCACCGTAGGTTGGGTTGGCGTCGGTTGGCAACGATGCTGCCAAACATGTCTCTCACTACATGAGCTAGACCACCAGAGTACCGTTTTGTTTTGTTTTGTTTTTTGGCGGTCGATCACAGCTGGCGGTCGAGTTATAGATTTTTTTTTTTGCGGGGTGGAGAACCTTTTACTCCGCACAAAGGGGCTTGGTCGCATCACGTAGTGTTTATTTATGGTTAAAGCACCCACGAGGCAGTGATATAGTGCCCCCATTGTTTTGTCAGGGAGTGGCCACACCAGAAGTTAAAGTAACTCATTGAAGCTGTCATCCATGTGCCAAGTCCTCCTCACGAGCGGTTCTTTGTAGGATGCAGCTCACCCTTCATGCGACTCGCCCAACACCTCACGTTTTGCTTCGCGCTTGGTGCTAGCATTCAATGTCTGCCTGGCCGGTAAAAAACCGACATGCTCCGTCCTGGCATTGTAGGGATACGAGGGTCTATGGTCATACGCCTACGATCATGCCATGCATGACATGCGGCTAATGAACTCCCGATTGTTAACAATAACCCTCCCCCCGACCGGCCATTTTTTTTTTTAACCTCCCCGTGCATATGGAGAAGCTTGGTACACTAGATATTACGGAGAACCATAGTAAATAGGACCAAATATTTTTGGTAAAAAGAGGTAAGTATATAGGTTTTAGAGTGTACCGTAGGTCCTGTTTACTATAGTATGGTCCCCCCCCGTAATTTGTAGCGATGAAACGATCGCTGCTATCCTAGGAGATAGATGGTGGCCACAGGCGGCGAAACAGAAAGGGGGGATTAGATCAGCAAAACCTTATCTATGTAATATATGGAAACAACGTAATGAGCGCCCAAATGTTGGAGGTGTCTCTATTAGGAGTACGAGGAACGGTGCTCCGTCTCGAACGAGATGCGTGGTAACATTTCAAATGACTCAAAAGGCAAGCTACAACTACGCGAACTATTGTAGGGAGGGGGAACTATGTGAACAAACTACCCGGGTTTAGAGCCGGATACAAAGTGCAGTGGAAATAAATTAATGTTTTTTTTTTATCACCCCCCCGCCCCCCCCCCCCCCCCCCCGCGGGTGTGTTTTCCCCCCCCCCCCCCCCCCCCCCCCCCCCCCCCCCCGCGCTGTCATCCATTTGCAAGTCCGCCTCACAAGAGGTTCTTGATAAGATGCAGCTCACCCTTCACGCGACTCGCCAAACACCTCACGTTTCGCTCCGCGCTCGGTGCTAGCAATGTCTGCCTGGTCGGTGAAAACCCGACATGCTCAATCCCGGCATTGTGCGGATGCGAGGGTCTATGGTCATACGACTACGGCCATGCACGACATCAGTCCCCCCCCCCCCCCCCCCCCCCCCCCCCCTCCACCCTTAACTCATTGAAGCTGTCACCCATATGCAAGTCCGCCTCAGAGGCGGTTCTTAGTAGGAAACAGCTCACCCTTCATGCGACGACTCGCCCAACACCTCACGTTCCGCTTTGCGCTTGGTGCAACAAGCAATGTCTGCCTGGTCGATGAAAACCCGACATGCTCCGTCCGTCCCGGCATTGTACGGATGCGAGGGTCTATGGTCATACGACTACGGCCATGCATGAAAATGAAGTACACCCACCCCCTCCGTCCCCCCTCCTGTCCCTATGTATGATGTTAATGAATACAGGTTTTGGACGACCTTGACAGGCATACGTGGGTGCTGGAGCCCGAGAAGCCGTCCCGATCGACCACGCACAGGAGGGTAGCGGTTGCCCCGCACTGTTCGGTGATGCTCAAGATTGACCCCATGGCACCAGGCGATGTGAGCGAGGATATAACCCTACTATTGGTATTAATATTACGTGGGGCTATAGTAAATAGGACCAAATATTGTTAGTAAAAATAGGTAAATATGTAGGTTTTTGGGTGTAACGTAGGTCCTGTTTACTATGCCCCCCCCCCCCCGTCCGTATACGGCAGATAATTAAGGGGTTTCCCTTGTAAGTAGGGGTTCCGCTTTATTGGGGGACACCTCCTGTGTACTGCAGCACTCGCCAAGGCCAAAGGGCGTGCTGTATTCTAACCATTTACCCAGTAGACACCATGTTGTTGATGTTGTTGTTTGTCCCCCTTCCCCGTTTGGTTTTCCTAAAAGGCCGTCTCAGTTGGCATGGTTTCGTGTTTTTTCAATGCCTTCTCTTCTTGAAAAGAGAGGGGGGGGGGAGGGGCAATGTGCTGTATTATAACCATTTACCCAGTAGACATCATGTTGTTGTTGTTGTTGTTGTTGTTGTTGTTTGTCCCCCGTTCCCTTTTGGTTTTCCTAAAATGCCGGCTCAGTCGGCATGTTTTCGTTTTTTTTGGGCAAAAAACATCGCCGATACTGCCGCAGCACCTTAAGTAGCTGCATTAGCACCCACGGTATACTCCGTCCTACTGGATCTTGCTTCTAGCGGCCAAGATATTTCCAGTAGAAACGCCAAACGCGTGGGTTGCCTGCCCCCCCCCTCCCTCCAGTTTTCCCCCTCCCCTCCGGTATGAACGCCTTCTGTAGTGTCTGTCTGTTTGTCTGTCTGTCTGTCTGTCTGTCTGTCTGTCTGTCTGTCTGTCTGTCTGTCTGTCTGCCTGTCTGCCTGTCTGGCTGTCTGGCTGGCTGTCTGGCTGTCTGTCTGGCTGTCTGGCTGTCTGTTTATTTTGTCCTCTCTCTTTTTGTGTCTGTCTGTCTGTCTGTCTGTCTGTCTGTCTGTCTGTTTATTTTGTCCTCTCTCTTTTTGTGTCTCTGTGTCTGTTTTTCTCCTCTCTCTCCCTATCACCCTCTTTGTGTCCTTCTCTCGGTCTTTCTCCTCTCTCCCGATCACCCTCTCTTTCCGTACCCCCCTCTTTTCGTGTCTGTCTGCCTGTCTATCCCTTTCCATCTCTCTCGATCACCCTTTCTCTCCCCCCCCCCTCTCCGCCTCTATCTGCCTGCTGTCTGTCTGCCTGTTTGTCTGCCCGTCTTTATGTCTGTCCGTCGACCTGCCTGTCTATCTGTCTATTCGTCTGTCTGTCTGTCTGTCTGTCTGTCTGTCTGTCTGTCTGCCTGTCTGTCTGTCTGTCTGTCTGTCTGTCTGTCTGTCTGTCTGTCTGTCTGTCTGTCTGTCTGTCTGCCTGTCTGTCTGTCTGTCTGTCTGTCTGTCTGACTGACTATCTGTCTGACTGCCTCTCTCTGCCCCCCTCCCTGTCCCTATCACTCCCTCTCTCTCCCTCTTCTTCTCTGTCTATCTGTCTATCTGTCCGTTTGTCTGTCTGTCCCCTTCTCTCTGTCTCTATGTGTGTCCATGCCTCTCAGGTGCCTGATGTGAGGTTTTTGGGGTCGGAGTCGGAGATTAGACCGCTGCGGGAAGCCTTCTCCAAAAACATAATCCAATGGTGGGTGGTGTTGTCAAACTTTTTCTCAGGCTACTATTTGTAACCACCGTGGCATTGAGCCCCTGTGACATCATGTCATCATATCTTCATGTCATCACATCTTCATGTCATCATACCTTCATGGTCATCATATCTTCATGTCATCATATCTTCATGTCATCATGCCGTCATGACATCTTACCATCATGACATCATATGTTCATGTCATCATATCTTCATGTCGTTATATCTTCATGTCATCACATCGTCATGTCATCATATCTTCATGTCATCATATCTTCATGTCATCGTATCTGCATGTCATCATACTGTCATGTCATCATATCGTCATTACATCATATCTTCATGTCATCATATCGTCATGTCATCTTACCATCATGTCATCATACCGTCATGTCATCTTACCATCATGACATCATACTGCCATGTCATCTCACCATCACACCATTAAGCCATCGTATGAACTATCATACATACCATCATGGCATCAGTATATGTCATCATCTTACCATCATGCCATCAAACCGTCATGTCATCATATCATCATACCATCATGCCGTATTTTCATCATACCGTCATCCCACGTAACGTAACCATCATGTCATCGTGCTTCCACGTCATGGTATGTACCATTATGTTCCCGTGCCAGCATTCCATACCGTACAACGTTTTTTTCATACCATTGTTGTGTCATCATACCATCAGTCGTTTCACTGTAAACAATTGTCAGTTGTAACACCCGTCGATGACAAAAAAAAAAAAACGAAATCGGCATCGGCAGTCTCAAGATATCGAGGATCCCAGAAAAGCTGTATTTATGGGCGATGGACCTCGCTCATAAATGCAAATTCCCTTAAATCCTTGATTTTTCGAGCCTGTCAAGGCCGATTTCATTTTTTTTTTCGTGGATCGACACCTACCATCGAGGAACCTATTTTCTAGATCAAATATTGATCGTGAGCGAAATACAACTCTTAAACAATAACAAAGTACTAAAATCGATTTTCATTCTCATCGGAAAGGCAATTCTCAATTAGGAAAATCGGCTTTTGTGTCACGATACCATTTTATTGTATCGTCTGGTCATCACCATACCCATCCTCGTTGTCATCGCACCATCATATCATCGGTTCATCAAAACAATCATGCCAACATTTCATCTTATCGTCGAGTCATCATACATACCATCATGTCACAAGAACATTACAGTACAGGACACCTACTAAGAAACAGGAAATCTGGTCCAGGCTGGGTTTCTTATTTGAGAGAGAGAGTGCTTTCTACACTAGTTTCAAGATGACGACTACAGAATTTCGTACTTCCCTCTAAATCTCGGCCTGGCTTTCTTATTAGACTGTTTCTTATTAGGTGGCCTGTACTGTATTTTACACCATGTCATCATATAATTATGTCATCATGTAATCATGTCATCATGTCATCATACCATCATGTCATCATATCATTATGTCATCATGTAATCATGCAATCATGTCATCATACCATCATGTCATCATGTCGCCTTACCACCGGACAATGCCTCAAAAGGGTGACGGCTTGTTTTCTGAGCTCTCCTCGCACGAGAAACTCGGCACAAATAGTAAGCCGCCCGCAAACATGACTTCGAAGAAAGTTCCTTCTTCGCGCAACCCCTCAGACCAATATCAATATTTCTACCAGGTATGCGCTATCCTATGAATAGTCCTCCTTTTTTCTTCTTTTTTTTTCCATCCCATGTATTATCTTCGCCCTTCCTTTCTCTCTACCTTCCTGGTCGTAACTCAGATCTGGGGTCACAAAGTATAGAGGCGTTTCTCCCTCCCCCCCCACTACGTACGGCTCGTGCCTCGCATTCGTTTATCGCGAGAAGACTTCAGCCCTTTCTTCCCTCGTCGACTCTCATCGAATTGTGCCTGCCCACGCTACTATTATAATACATCAGGCGCTCTCAGCAGTTGATTCCGTTTTTTCTTCACTTTTTGTAAAACAATGATAATACTGCTGCTGTAGTGAAAATATTTGCCTCGGAGGGACGCATGCTTACGGTAGAGGGTTTACCATGTTTTTCGTGAGGGTGGTCACTTACGGAGCTCTATACCTGCAGTAGCCTGCACACTGATTTTGCAGGAAACCAAGAGTGCTATAATACGTACGTATTATATACTATAATACCCGATGCGAAATCCCATGGCCAAACGATGACAACCCGAAAAATGTTGCAACAACACAAAAATGGAATTCCGACACGTTTTTTTGGGTTAACGCATTTCAGAACTGAAAAAAATGATCCCACCCTAATTCCAAGTATTTTGTCCCGAAATGCGTGGGACCAGTTCTTAAGGGGTTAATGAGCCCCCCTCCACTCAGAAACGTTTTTCAGCCTTAAAGTGCCTCGAAACTGATTTTGGAGGAAACCAAAAGTGCTACGTATATACTATATATACTATGTACCCGATGAAGAACCCCACACGGGGCCAAACGATGACAACCGAAAAATATTTCAACAAGAAAAATGGAATTCCGACACGATCTTTGAGTTAAGGAGCCTCTTTCAGCAACGTTTTTCAGCCTTAAAAGGGCCTCGTACCTCTATCGTGTTAATAGCACGCCCTCGAAGGCAAAAAGTGCCACCGGTGTCAGAAAAATTTGCCTTAAAAGGCAAAAGCTAACTACAACCCCCTACCATGGGCTCAGTACAACCTACTATTAATTCACCAACATCACCAACACCGCCCACGAAGTTCACTACAACTCCTGTACAACGCTATTTCTCTCCCGTCTGTATACATGCCACACCCTTATCCCTCTCTCTCTCCCTCTCTCCCTTCCTACCTCCAGGGACCACTCGCGTTTGGTGCGAGCTAACCTCGAAGCCGCGCTGGAAGTGGCGCTGCCGTCTCCGGCAACCACGGCTAAGACAGACTACAGCGCCGACTGCGGCATCTGCTACTCCTACCGCCTCCAGAGAGAAGATGGGGGGGCGGCGCCTGGTGGTGCTGGTGCTGGTGCTGGTGCTGGTGCTGCTGGTGCGGGTGAGAAACCGTGAATTACGGGAAAAAAATGCGATTTTCTAATTTACACCCGCCGCCGAAAAAAAAAAGGTACGGCTGTAAGTACCCCTTTTCGAGCTGGCTGAAGCCGGATCTAACGACCGCCGACCGGGATTCATATATATGTATTTTACGAGTAAATACGAACGATTTTCTAATTTACACCGCCGCCGAAAACAAGGTGCTGTACCTTTTTCGAGCTGGTTGAAGCCAGATATCTACGAGTACGGCCGCCGACCGAGATTCGTGTTCATGAATACGACCGAATGCGATTCTCTAGTGTAAACCGCCACCAAAACATGGAAACCCCATTTGACCATTTGAGGTGACTGAAGTCGGATCTACGACCGCAGACCGAGATTAATATACAGCAGTAGCAGGGGTTTCCCAGTAAGGCGGTTGTGTGCCAGAGCATATCAATATGACCGCCTTATAAAGGGAAGCCACCTTATTCATTCCAGGTTATGAGTGCAATTCCCCAGTGGAGCCAAGCGATTTTGACCGCCTTATATCGGGATACCGCACTCCTTCCTCAGACCGCCTTATTGGGCGACCCCCCCCCACCTGTACGAAGTATACAGTGATTTCGAGATAATTGAGATAATGCTATTATCTAGTTTACGCCGCCATCAAAACATGGAAACCCCCTCTTTTTTTTTGCAGCAGCAGCTAGATCTACGACCGAGGTTCTACGACTGCCGAGCGAGATTCGTGTAGATGTTCAAACTGATAATTGTCCAAACGCGGTGAAGGCAGTTACAGCTTCTGCTGCGCGAGGTCCTAGCGACAGCTGTACTGTCTTACCGTGAGATCGCAACTTTCGATGGCCACAAGGACGCTTCTCTTTTTTCAGTTGTTGTCGACCTTGCCTTGCCTTGCCTTGCCTTGCCTCGCCTCGCACGTGATCATTTCCCTCTCTCTCCCCCGCGGTAGCTGACACCTAGTCGCTTTTGTCTTCGCCATGTTGCTTGCCTTGCCTTTACCTTGCCTTGCCTTGCACGTGAGTACCTGCCTCGGCGCAATACCAGTAGTCAACAACAATCGATTTTTCTTACACACCATGTTGCCTTGCCTTGCCTTGCACAAGAGTACCTGCCTCACGCAAGACCAGCAGTCACAACACCAATCGATGTTTCTTACAAATAATGTTGCCTTGCCTTGCCTTGCACGTGAGTAACTGCCTCGCGCAATACCAGCAGTCAACAACAATCGATTTTTCTTACACATCATGTTGCCTTGCCTTACCTTGCACGTGAGTACCTGCCTCGGCGCAATACCAGTAGTCAACAACAATCGATTTTTCTTACACGCCATGTTGCCTTGCCTTGCCTTGCCTTGCCTTGCCTTGCCTTGCCTCGCCTTGCAGGGGGTCATCCACCTCGGCCAGGACGGGCGGGGGCAGCAGCGGGAGCGATAGGAGGTGCCGCCGGGGATGGGGGAGAGACGGGGGCTATTCCAGACAGGGTGTGCGATAACCCCAAGTGCCGGCGGCCGTACCACCCGAAGTGCCTCTTCGTCTGGCTTCAGGGGCTGCCGACCAGCCGCGTTTCGTTCGACACCATCTTCGGGCAGTGCCCGTACTGCTCCGACCCCATCAGCGTTAAGTTCACACCGTGAATTATTACTGTGGGGGGGGGGGGCATAGTAAATAGGACCTACGGTGCTCCCAAAAACCTATATGTTTACCTGTTTTTACAAACAATATTTGGTCCTATTTACTATGGGCCCCTACCCCGTAACTACTGTAGTGTTTTTTTTTCTTTTTCTTTTGTTTTGTACCTGGTAGGGTTTTTTCGGCAGTGTATACGTACGTGTTCGGGCAGCAGTGCCCCCTACGTCTGCTTGGGTCTCACCAGAGCTATTATAAGTGTTTTCGCCATGAAATTAGTGGTTTGCGTTGTTTTTTATACCCTGTAGTTTTTTTTTTTCAGAAAGTGTACACGTGTTCGGGCAGGGTCAACCCCGTGCTGCTGCTGCTGCTGCTGCTGCTGCTGCTGCTGCTGCTTCGCCCCAATCGGCGTTAAACTACACTCGGTGAAATAGTGATCAACGCATTTGTTTTATACCTGGTATACCGTATGGGTAGTTTTTTTCAGCAGTGTACGTACACGTATTTCGGGCAATGCCCCCCCTACGCACTGCTCCGACCTAATCGGCGTTAAGTTCACGCTGTGAAATTAGTGATCGCATTGTTTTGTACCACAGGTTATGTTTTTCAGGAGTGTAGACGGACGGTATCACATATAAGGGTGGCCAGTTAACCCACAGTCTGGGACGAACTTTAGAGTAGAGTTTTTCTTTTCTTTTCGACAAAACAGGGGGAAGGGCGCCAAATATATATATATATATTAAAAAATTAAAAAAACAACAGCTGTGAGCTCGAGGATTTCGTCGAAGCTCATCTTTGCTAGCTGAGTGTAATACTTCGATCGCGCGTACTTACGGGTTTTATATCTCCTCATGTAGGATGTACATCCCGTATGAGGGGGACACAATCTGAGATTATATTATATGTTTTATATATATTATATATATGGCGGCTTGGTACAGCTCGGGTCGAGAATAGTATAGCTTTGCGTACTGCTGCTGCTGCTGCTGCTGCTGCTGCGTAGTCTATTAGTAGTGGTGAACTTCAAATGCTACTAGCGTTGGTACCCGAGTTCGAATTCCTACCGTGGCGAGATTTTGACTTTATTTACAAAAATATTAAAAGGAACAAAACAATTGCTGAGAGCGCCTTCGTGGCGTGAGTAGTAGCCTGACTTCGACACGAGTCGGCGAGGGAAGAAAGTGCTGGAATATGCATTTCCGCGATAAAAAAAAAATGCAAGGCACTCGTAACGTTCCGTAGTGGGATGGATGGAGGAGGAGGAGAGAGAAGAGGCTACTTAGTGACCCCTCCTCGGATCTGAGTTACGACTAAAGAGGGAGAGAGAAAAAAAAAACCGAAGATGATAAAAATATATACCAGGTCGTATATATACCTGGTATATATATGGGAATACACCGTATATATATATATATATGTCATCTCCCTTGAGTTCCACAGCTAGCTGTCAGTTTTTTCCCCCCCTCAAAACCCGTAAGTACGCACGATGGAAGTATCCCACGCAGCTTGCAAAGGTGAGTTTCGACGAAATCCTCGATCTCAGAGCAGCTGAAAAAAAAAAAAAAATGTTCTCTCTATATATAGACACGCGTTGCTCGGCCTTTGCACTCTCCTCCTGATGCTTTTGTCGAGATAATAAATGTTGACCATGGCCTACGCTCTGTAAAACTACTCATCGGTCGGTAGTCTGAGCACGAGAACTAGAGAATTGTCATTTTCTGTACGTAGGGAGTCATAAAAATGTAGAAATTATACCAGATCTATGGGTTGTGTATTGTGTACAGCAGTAGCAGTTGTACGAGACGCTTCAAAAATTACACGCGCATTATTTAGGCAAATTTGTAATTTGGTTCCAATACAGAAATCATGGCGGTGGTAGCGCGTGGAAACAGAGCCGTTGCCTTGCTGCTTCTCGTAGCTTTGGCGGTGTGTGCATTGCTTCGGCCGTGCTATTCAACTTCTCTGAGGAGAGAGGAACAATCGAAAGGTATGTGTTCGCCAATAATTAAAATAATTATTTATTTTCTGAATTCAGGGAGACGAAATCAGCCTAGAGATTTGTCGGAAGGGGGGAGTGTTATGTTATCACCCCCGGGGTGGGTCACTTGAGGAGCTCTCTATACCTTTTATACACCCCAAGACTTATTTTGGAGGGACAAAAGTGCTCATATAATATACTCGACGAACGCTCCCATGGCCTTCAGTAAAAAAATGAAAAAAAAAAAAGCCAACGAAAAATAAAATTCCGTCATTTGTTTTGGGTTAGGGCCCGTTTTAACGAAGAAAAAAAAACAAACAATTTGGAAAAAAAAAACAAACAAATCCGCTTTTCATTGGTCAGAACCCGCACCACCACCCAAGATTATACCCCAAGATCCTAATCTTTGGTGCTGGTGCGTGTGTTGACCAATGAAAAGCGGATTTGAATTCGTATTTTTTCCAAATTGAATTTATTTTATGCTCGTTAATTTGGGCCCTTAGTAACCCATTCAGAACTGAAAAAAAATGTCCCACACTAATTCCAAGTAGTTTGTCCCCATATTCGTGGGACTACTATTAATAGTGCTGTAGTTCTTAAGGGGTCAACCCATTCAGACCTGCGAAACGTATCCCACACTAATTCCAAGTAGTTTGTCCCCACATTGGTGGGACCAGTTCTGAAGGGGTTGAGGAGCCGTGTCATTCGAAAAAAAAAAACGTTTCAGCCAAAACTTGCTTACTATTAATACTACTGCTGTAGCACACGCCCCGGGTGATACGGAGTTATCATACGTATTCGGCCGGTGCCCACCCCTGCCTGGTCGGTGAAAACCCGCCATGCTCCGTCCCGGCATTGTAGGGATGCGAGGGTCTATGGTCATATATACGACTACGGCCATGCATGAAAATGAAGTACCCCCCCCCCCCCCCCCTGCTCCCTGCTCTGCTTAGATAGACCCGATCAGCTACGAATGTCACGCCGTGAACTTTTTGGTGAATGCATCGCTTTTTGTAAGCTTTTCAGCAGTACAAGTACGAGCAGTGAGTGGTAGAATAGCAGGAGTCAGTTTCGTACCGTATGTTTTTTTGCGCACACCGCTTGTTGCGTTTACACCGGTGTGTATACATATCATACGTACTACTACTGCTGTACATACCCGGGGTATGGCATACCAGGTAAGCGGCTTAACCCATTTAGGACTGCAGTCCCGATGTGGGGACAAAACACTTGGAATTAGAGTCAAATAGTGTTTTTTAGACAGTGCAGTTCTCAGAGGGTTATCAAGAGCAACGAAAAACGAACAGTATGTATGCTGCCTGTCAAAAGGATGAAGGGGGGGTGTACTCATGTTGTGCACGGCCGTAGTCATATGACCATAGACCCTCGCATCCCTACAATGCCGGGACGGAGCGCGTTGGGTTTTCACCAACCAGGCAGACATTGCTTGCACCAAGCGCGAAACGCCGTGAGGTATTGGGCGAGTCGCATGGAGGGTGAGCTGCATCCTGCTAAGAACCGCCTCTGAGGCGGACTTGCATATGGACGACAGCTTCAATGAGTTAATTTAATTTCTGGTGTGGCCACTTCCGGAGACAGCAATGGGTTTTACTATGTAACTGCCTCGCGGACGCCTTACCATATTAACACTACGTGATACGACCATTCCCCTTGTGCGGAACAAAGGTTCTCCACCCCGCACAAATGATCTACTCGACCGCCAGCTTTGGTGACCGCCAAAAAAAATAACAAAAAAAAACGGCACCCTGGTTGTCTAGCTCCACGCAGCGAGTGGCGTGTTTTACAGCGCCGTTGCCAACCGACGCCAACCCAACCTATAGATATATCATATATTTATAGGGGAGGGGGGGGGGGCGTTTTTTATTTTGTTTTTGCCGAATCTCTTCCAAGAATCGATCACCATCGATCAGTCACAGGGACGACCTCCAACGCTTATTTACCACCAATAGATGAGACCCAGCAGCATCCCGAGCGAGCTCTACCTTTGCCTCTCGTGTGGTCCCATCATTTTACCCAAAATCGTCATTTTTGGTTTTGGTCATTTTTGGTTTTTTTTTTTTGTTTTCCTTCTCGAGTTCCAGAAGTTTTTTTTTTCAAATCGCGTACGCCGGTGAGACATATGTACGTATATATGATATGTACGTGCGTTACGTACGTACCAGGTATAGGCACGTATTATACGTGCGCCGGGGCATCGTTTCGAGGAGGAACAAAACTACAACTTTTGTGTATGACCACTCGCAGAGCATGGGCTGTTTTTTTGCAGAAGAAGAAGCAAATGGGCTGGCTGCGTAACACCCTTTAGTTTTACAACTGCTCCCACCCGTCCGTGATTCTCGGGCACCGCCTGCTTTACGATGGAGATGGGTCGTTATTGAATCTGCATACAAGCAGTAGTAGTATTAATAGTGCCTTTTTGCACGTACGTACGTACGTACGATACGTACCGTGTTTACGAGGACAAAAATCTCCTTGAAGTTGTACGTAGTCATCATAGGGGTCGTTTTTTTTCTCTGCATAATATATATGTACCCTTTCGTTTACGTAGGGAATAGGTACTCTGCTTGTATATAGCCTGGTTCAAGTTGCACTTGGGACTCGGGGGTTCATTTTTTCAGTACCATCGTTCGTGTTGTAATAAAAAGTGTCAAAAATGGCCCTTTGCGTGTGCTTCGTTATATTGATTATAGTATTACGGGAGGCCATAGTTAATATCATATAACAGGACCAAACATTGCTAGTAAAACTAGGTAAATATATAGGTTTTTGAGTATATCGTAGGTCCTTTTTACTATGGCCCCCCTCAATAAACACAGTGACTCTACAACAGTAGTAGTAGTATCCCTTGTCCTTTTTTTTCGTTGTCGCGTAAAATACTTGTGTCATTTTTGGAATTTTTGGCCCCAGGGTGTCAAAAGCAGGGACCCCCCCCCCCCCCCCCTCCCCGATGACTACGGCCTGACCCCCATGCGACATCATGAGGCAGCAAGAGAGAGAGGAACCCACAAAGAGAAGGGCACAGGACAGTATACACCATACGAGGTTCGTATGATACAACAAGCAAGACAATATACCCCCTACATGACTATGTGAGGGTATTACCTGCTGAGCTATAGGGGTAAAAGATCGATCGATTACCCAGCCCAAGGTAATCCTTATAACACTCTCCCCCCCTCTGAACGGCGGGATATTTGGGACGTCGGTACCGTCTACGGCCGTACGTTGACCTACCCGCTTCATTTCAGTACCTGGGGAACCAGGGAGACGTGTTTTTTTGGGACGCACGCGCAAGCGTTTCTGAAAAAAGAAACGTTCGAAGTGAGATTCGACCCCGTGTCCTGCCGACGACGCCAAATGTGAGGGTATTACCTGCTGAGCTATAGGGGTAAAAGATCGATCGATTACCCAGCCCAGGGTAATCCTTATAACATTATGTATTTTTTGGCCCCAGGGTGTCGAATACAGGGACCCCTCCCTCCCCCCTCTAACCCCCTCCCCGCTACGGTAAACGCCTCCTCCGTGTTGGAAATCAATCCAGTAGTGCCGGTCCCTCTATTGTGCCGGTATGCATGTGCTAGCCAAGAATACCGGCACTATGTATAGCTGCAACCGGCACTATATACTCAGCACGCTGCCACACTGGTCAATCCCATACATACGTGCCAAAGCGATTTCACAGGCACTATATATAGCCGCACGAACCCGAGCATCAGTCAGGCCTGGGCTGGATCTCTACTGATCTGCTGCAACACATTCAAGGAAGTACACCGTATATATGTGACCTCCCTTTGAGTTCCACAGATAGATGTCAGGTTTTGTTTCCCCTCAAAACCCGTAGTTCGCGCGATCGAAGTATCCCACTCAGCTTGCAAAAATGAGTTTCGATCAAATCCTCGATCTCATAGCTGTGTTTTTTTTTTTTTTTTTAATATAGCGGCCAGCCGGCTCTAATGGTATGGGCTAGGAAGGCCGGTAATTACCTCTGTATAGATAATTGGTCCGTTTTCGTATAACTTGGATGGCATTCGTATTCGGGGTATTTATAAGATCTGAGGGCCTTATGTGAAGCCCGTCCCGCCGCACCGAGGCGGATGTCATCTGGCTCGGGGATTCATATAAAGCTTGCTTCTCTTCTACGCTTGACTCTACGGGGAAGTGAGCAGCACCAAGGATGCTTAATAGACAAAACCTGCAAGGGGATACTCTGTGTCTCACCCAGTCCTATCACACAAACTACTACAGTACGTACGTACCGAAAATATAAGCAACCGTTTTTATTGAATATTAATGTGTAAAAGGTGCTTATGTTTCGGGACAGAGCAGTTTACTCAATCGGTACTATAGAAGGAACACTATTACAGGGGGGGCCATAGTAAACACTAGTAAATAGGACCTACGGTATACACTAAAACCTATATATTTACCTAATTTTTACTAACAATGTTTGGTCCTATTTATTATGGCCCCCCGCACTATTAATACTGCACATTGAGTATTATGTGCTTTGAAATTACGGCGCCTGTTTGCGACGTATGGGCTGCAGCACTTATAAGTGCAGTCCACGTATATATGTTTACTTTTTATTATTTTTCCTTTTCGCTTTTTTCTTCTTTTTTCTCTTTTTTTCTCTCGCATGGACCTGGATTGCTAGCAGGGTAGTTTTTTTTCCTTTTTTCTCTTTTTCTCTCGCATGGACCTGGATTGCTAGCAGGGTAGGTCTTGCCTGTCGTATATATATGTCATTGCATTGTCTGCTCTGCTTACTGCACTGCAGCGTAGTATCTCTGTGTCGTAGTTTTTGTGACCACAGAACTGGTACCTTTTTAGGATGAAGAATCGGCACGGACACTGGGTGTGCTGGATGTCAAGGCGGGTAGAAAGGAAGGTTTAATGTGAAGAACACGCACACACTCTATTTTGAGTGGTCTATTAATAGTGTCGTAGGTCGTAGGGGGGAAACGGGGTGCCCAATAGGCTACTGTACGTACGCCTCCCATTCTGATTGGTCAACACCTCTACCCTGGTACCTCCCGGACCAGATCCCATTTGCCACCCTGCTCCCACATATTACGAGGGGCCATAGTAAATAGGACCAAATATTATTAGTAAATATAGATAAATGTATAGGTTTTAGTGTATACCGTAGGTCCTGTTTACTATGCTCCCCCGCAATAGTGCGTGCACAAGTATAGGGTTGGGGTTGGGGTTAGCGGAATTGCGTGTGGACTGCACCTAAGAGCTGCAATCCATGGGCTGCAAATGTTCTGCTTATTATTGCTTTGGGATTTTGTCGGCCGGTCGTCACGAAACATGTTTAGGCATGAGGTGTGTCGATCATTGGATGAAGAAGGGGAACATAGATATATAGCAGGTACACAATTTTGGGTAAACGGTGGTAGTGCGTATTCTATTGAGTACACGGAGGGGAGGAGAATTGGTTGGATGAGATTGGTGGTATTCGACGAATTGGGTCAGCTTTTTCATTTCTGAATGAATAATACCCTGCACATTGTCGGAAGGCAAATAATATAATAATATTACGGGGTGGGCTAATGTAGTAAATGGGGGCCTACGGTACACACAAAAACCTATATATATATCCCTTTTTTTTCCATCCCATTTATTATCTTCGCCCTTCCTTTCTCTCTCCTTCTTAGTCGTAACTCAGATCCGGGGTCACAAAGTAGGCTCTTCTCCCTCCTCCCCCACTACGGTTCCTGCCTTGCATTTTTATCGCGAGAAGATTTCAGCACTTTCTTCCCTCGTCGACTTGCGTCGGATTCCGCCTACCCACGCCACGAAGAAGGCGCTCTCAGCAATTGGCTCCTTTTATATGTTTACTATTAATAGTAATATTTGGTCCTATTTACAATGTTCCCACGTAATAATTGGTCTCCTTTTATTTAGGTTGTAGGGCAGTTCAGGAAGGCGTGTATGCGTTGGGGGGGGGGGGGCTCCCTCCTCCTCCTCCCCCCTGCGCATCTTTGGTGATCCACTTCAAGTAGTGTTTGATAAAATCTGCACATAACATACAGATGACATCATTATGATATGTATGACATCATCTGATATATACATACATTCGTGGTCTACCCTGCGTACGTACGTGCAGATTTTTGGCAGGTTTTGCTGCTGGTCTGTTTTTTTGTTTTTTGCAACTGGGGGTCTTATTACGTACGTACGTGTTTTCGGTGTGTGTGGGTTTGTTTTTTTTTCAGAGCGAAAACGGTACGCACTAAGTACGTACGGCGGAGATCTCATGAGATAGTGTGTATCTGGATACCTTATAAAATGCACCCTGCCCTGAATGAGGGGGGGGTGCTTGAAATATATGATATTGTTTTTTCGTAAGTTTTTTTGAAAAAAGACAGCCCCCCCACTGCTGGTTTGTGACTTATGACATTGAGAATGTCGTCGGAAACAGAACGTTTTTCGTGAAAAAATTACAAGACACCTCAACTATCAATACCGTAATAACTGCTTGTTTGCTTTGACCCGAGTATTTCGTCGAAAATGCTTTTTTTTAAATCAAAGTTTGAAAAGACGGCACCTCACAACTGCTGATGGTTTGTGATGTACACCGATAATTTCGTCGTCATTTCGAAGTCGGGGCACGGGAGGGGAAGAGTATGCTTGCCTCCGCGCTCCGCGCGCATGCGTTAGTTTTCCGGGGCAGTCTCTTGTAAAGTTTCTCGCCTGTCGATATTCTGCTCGGTTATCAACAATAATGCTTCACGTTCAGTCGAGCCCGCAGTTTTCTGATTGGTCAATTTTTTGCTATGCTGCGGGTAAAGCTATCATACGGTGTGCGTGCTTGCGTGCGTAGCACTATATACATAATGCTTCACGTTCATGCTTGTGCTGCGGGTAAGCTATCATACGGAGTGCGTGCTTGCGTGCGTAGTACTATACACTTCGAAGTATATGTACATGGCCTCGTGAAAGAGAGGGGTGGGTGACCCCCCCCCCTGCGTGATAAGTTAGTGGCTGGCAGGGCCAACGGGACGGTTTTACGAGATACATACATGACGGTCGCGGTCTCTAAAAAAAAACGTTTATTTCTGGGAATGGATGTTGACGAGTGAGTGATCAAACGTTTTTTTAGGTCAAAATGTTGTGCGTGCACATCAATGCCGGCTGGCACGCACTACGCATACAGTATTATTATGATTATGCTTGCCATCCGACAATCAATGTGTACGTAGTGTTGTTCCAAAAACGACTCAGGGAACAAAAGTGAAGAACTCTCCAGATCAAAAGCGTAGCAGCATCATGCGACAAATCAAAACAACAGTATAAATAGTAGTACTCGACAGATGTTGAGAATCTAATAAGTAAGAATTCGAGACTGAGAGTGGGGGGGGAAGGATAAGAATGCGACCCTCTCGGACCAGGTACCACTCTGACCCGGAATATAAGCACCATTTGTACTTCAACACTCAATGAAAGTGGTCCTTATATTTAGGGTCAGATTGGTATATATTAAAAGGATACCTGGTATGCCACACACGAGTTTGTGTCAAGTATGTGTAGCTACCTGTAGTAGCATTTTTGTTGCGTTCGTCTTCCTAAAATGTGCAGCTGTTGTTTCTGTCGTTTTTTCTCGTTTTTTTTTTGTCGAAAAAAGCATCTATCTGGATCGCTGGCACGTGTATGTCGTGCCTGTCGTATCCAGTAGGAGGAACATGGCATGGGGCATGGCATGGCATGGGATTTGTCTACTCGGCTTACTGCGTTGCAATACACTGTAGTATCTCTAATGTGTTGTGTGGTTCTGTGATCCCAGAGCTTTTATCTCTCTAGGGTTGAAGGATCGGCACGGACACTGTTAATAGGTGTGCTGAATGTAAACGGGTAGAAAGAACTGTAATAATATGTGAAGCACAAACACACAGCACGAGCTTCAACTTTGATCGCTCATAAACATCCAAGAAAAAAGGCTAAACAACAAGGGCAACCAAGCAAGGAAACCTATTGGACTACAACAGTAGCCTATTGGAGTACAGTAGTCTATTGGACTACAGTAGCTTTCAGGCCGATCACTCACAAACATTCCCCGAAAACAGAAAAAAAAACAAGGAAAAATACATAAACATATTGGATCATAGTACGCAGACTATTGGACTACGGTAGCCTATTGAACTGCAGTAGCTTCAACGTTGACCACTCATAAACATCCCCGAAATAAGACCACAGTAGACTATTGGACTACAGTAGCCTATTGGGGGTACAGTAGCCTATTGGGCTATAGACTATTGAACTACATTAGCCTATTGGGGGTACAGTAGCCTATTGGACTACAGTAGCCTATTGGACTGCAGTAGCTTCAACGCTGGTCACTCATTAACATTCCCCGAAACAAGAAAAACCAAGGGAAACCGAGTAAGGAAACCTATTGGACTACAGTAGACTATTGGACTACAGCAGTAGCCTATTGGGCTACAGCCCCCTTCTGTACGTACCTACTGTGTATACACACACTTCCTGAATTCTACAGCCTCAGATTGTGTCCCCCTCATACGGGATGTACATCCTACATGAGGACATATATATATAACCTGTACGTACGCGCGATCGAAGTATTACACTCAGCTAGCAACCACGAGTTTCGACGAAATCCTCGAGCTCACAGCTGTTGTTTTCTTTTCTTTTTTTTTACTCGTGTATACTTCCGACTTAACCCTGTTTGGTGCGGAACTGAACATAAAACATCAAATCTGACTCTAATTTCAAGTAATTCGTCCTCAAAAACGAGATTCCGACCCAAAAGGAGAGGCTATAAAGTAACCTTTTGTCTACTTTTAGTTTTTTTGTGTCCTTGTTTCTTCCAACGAGTACTCACTACATCAATGCTCTCCTCTACCCTATATTATGAACACCCTACTATGCCCATCCCCACGCATCATCGGTGTGGTTCTGTCACCTCCCCCCCCCCAAATTAAATCGATTTATTGGAGGCTGTCGTCCATATGCAAGTCCGCCTCAGAGGCGGTTCTTAGCAGGATGCAGCTCTCACCCTCCATGCGACTCGCCCAATACCTCACGGCGCTTCGCGCTTGGTGCAAGCAATGTCTGCCTGGTTGGTGAAAACCCAACGCGCTCCGTCCCGGCATTGTAGGGATGCGAGGGTCTATGGTCATATGACTACGGCCGTGCACAACATGAGTACACCCCCCCCCCCCCCCCCC
>MEHQ01000174.1:204012-215069 GCA_008828725.1 Saccharina japonica
TCCAGACAAGTACAAAGGGGGTATTCGAGCATACACTGTGCGATAGCATGCAATGCGTGTAATTCGTGTGATACATAGGCACAGAGGTGGTACGTGTAGCAATGCTTCATCTTTCGTTCGTCGGGGCCGTATCGAGTAGACACGTGGTTGTAGTCCGACCTCCAGATACTGACCCCGTGTCTAAACGCCATCAGTATCTTGGAAACCTTAGGTGACGGTTGACTATCGTCACCTTTCCACTAGAGTGCAGCGGGGAGTGCCTCACCACTTGTTCCCCACTCATACTCCAAGCCCTCCGCGCGTAGCTAGTATAAGTAGCTGCGACACATCACCGTATTTTCCATACCCAAGCACCTGGACCGCCGTAACACAGTGTCCTCAAATATAAGGGCCGTTTTGATTAAATATTAATGTGCAAACTGTCCTCATGTTTTAGGGACAGCATCTGTCTCTAAATATAAGGGTCGTTTGGATTAAATATGAATGTAAAAACGGCCCCTATATTTAGGGACACTGTCCCTGAATATAAGGACCGTTTGGATTAAATAGGATTGTGCATACTGATGTCCTCATATTATATTTCGCCCCTTGTATGTAGGACAGCCCCGGTAGAGTAGTGGTCAGCTTCAGAGGCTACTATCATTGGTCCCCAAGTTCGAATCCCACCGTGGTGAGATTTTTACTTTGTTTGAAAAAATAAAAGGAACAAATTGCTGAGAGCGTGGGTAGGCGGAATCCGACGCAAGTCGACGAGGGAAGAAAGTGCTGAAATCTTCTCGCGATAAGAAATGAAAAATGCAAGGCAAGCACCGTACAGGGGGAGGAGGGAGAAGAGCCTACTTTGTGACCCCGGATCTGAGTTACGACCAGGAAGGAGGGAGAAAGGAAGGGCGAAGACAATAAATAGGATGAACAAAAAAAACAAAAACAAAAAAAATGTGTCCCTAAATATAAGGTCCATTTGGATTGAATATTAATATATTAACGTTGTTTATATTATAGGACATGGTGATATACCTGGCAATATTGACCTGAAGCCCCCCCCTACCAGCATACCTGGTATCATTCACCAGAGCGGGGTACCTACCGTACGTGTCGCGCAACACAAGTTAATTAACGAGAATATGCTTCAGGTTTGTCTCCTGGACCTGTATACCTCTATGAGCCTTCCAGGGCATTACCACAAGTAACACAGATCATAATAGGACGAACACGTCAGCACCAACAGGTTTAGCGATTGCATATCATACATGTAGTCGTATGCAGTAGTTGTAGTAGTGGTAGTAGTGGTAGTAGCAGGTGTCGAAAGTAGGATGAAAGGATCGTGCAGCATTATTTTGTACAGCTTGCTGTCGAATATGTCCGAAGATATAAAGATCGATTTTATGTTCATATGAATACCCGAACGGTCATTACATTTTCAGACATATGTTGGTACAAAATAGCCTTAATGATGCAAAGTGCGTGCTGCATGCATGATGTGTTTCGTAGTTTTGGAAGATGAGATGCAGTAGACGGAAGGGTGTGGGCCTGACTGTACTAGCTGTAGCAGCGACTGATGTGTGCTTTGTCGTGGGCCGCTCTACTAATAGGGCGGCGGGGGGGGGGGGGGCTTGTGCGTGATACAGCTATGTACCGCTGGTTACACAGTACTGCTACTGTTGCTGCTGCTGCTGCTTCTACTGCTGATTGCTGCTGCTGCTGCTTCTACTGCTGATTGCTGCTGCTTCTTCTGCTGCTACTGCTACTGCTGCTGCTGCTGCTTCTACTGCTGCATTACCGACAAAATAATGAGCCCACGCTACGTAGCTATAGTGGGTATCGTATATTGACGGGGCGCGTGCGTAAGCAGTGCGTGTGTGTATGTGATAGATGTCAGTATAAGGTAGGTATTCAGTAGATCTAGAAGCAAGCACGTCAGCGAGCGATCGGTAATTGCCGGTCTGTTATCGTATTATGGTACTACTGCTTCTTCTGCTACGTACTACTCCTCCTACTCCTCCTACAATAGTTCACCACTGCTATACTGCTGACGTACGCATTATTAATATGTACCTCGTATGCCAGTGTATGTATGGCATACATACCAGGTAGACAGCAGTACGCAATAAGCAGTAGTAGTAGATTATCTAGAAGCGCTGAGAAGCGTGTCAATATTTTGTTGTTAATTGCTCGTATGCGAAGCATATGTTACTACTACTACTACTACTACTACTACTGCGGCTGCAGCAATATCACCACTCACTATCATCATACATATAACATACTGCTGACGTACTATTAATACCACTCCTACATGGCTACGTGTTCCACACCTCTCGGAACCTCCAGAGGGGAGAAAAATAAATAAATGACGCCAAAAAAAAAAGAGACGATTTCCAAAAAAAAAAGGAGACGATTTCAGTAAAAACGGTAACTAACTGAGTGATTGGGGGCGCGATACAAATTGTGGTGCTCCGAGTTCCTACTAAAAGCGTGTGACGATTGGCGTGTGTACCAGCGCGATAAGATCTGCTGTTACATACTGGTACTGCTTGTGTGTCACATGCACAACCGTGAGACGGAACACTTACTCCTAGTATATAGGTATAATGCCCTATTAATAGTACGAGCTATACCGAATACTGCTATTATAATAGGTGTCATACACAGCTGACGTATTTATAATAATTTTATTTAATAGGTGTCATCTCTAACACCTGCAATGCAAGAGGAGTGGTACGGGCCACGGGCGCAACAGGACCCTACCTACCCATGCACATCTGGGCGCTCACCCTGCTCTTGGAGGGCTGATATTTAGAACACCAAATTCATAGTGGTGTTGGTCGCTAAACCCTTATAATATCCCTGATATCCCTTTTTTTATGTCCCTTATATTCCCTTTCATCCCTCATATCCCTTATACCCCTTTTATGTCCCTTATATTCCTTATATCCCATATACAGCAGTACGTGACACCAGTTAAGAATCTGTTATTTCTGGCCAGGCTGGAAATTATTACGTAAGGCAGGGTGTGTCCTACACTGTTTTCAGTACAATAAGAGGTCATGTTCTTATTTTCGTCTGAAAACCCAGCCTGGCGTTTCTTAACTGCCGAGTTATTAAGTGCTGTCGCGTACTGTATCCCTGGTATCCCTTTTCTTTCCCATCTATCCCTTACATCCCTAATAGGGGTCCGTCCCGAAAGGGGTTACATATATATATATATATACTGGTATATATTTTATGTAATATATACATATTACATGCCTTTTGGTTCCCTCTCGCATATTGATTAAACAGGGAAAAGAGGGCATAAAGAGCCCGGGGGGCCGTGCTTTTGGTGCGCGGCTGATGATGATAATGATGATGATGATGATGCTGAAAATCGTCGCTTTTTTTTGTTTTGCGCCACGTTTTTCCCCGGCCTGTGTACTCTAATAATCACAACTGAAAAGTCCCAAACCTTATCGCCACATAGTTACGAAACCCCTCCGGGACCCCGACAAGTATAGCGACCAAACCAAAACAATAATTACAGTGGGGGTCCCCCAATAAGGCGGTATGCCGATATAAGGCGGTCAAAATCGCTCGGCGCCACTGGGGAATTGCACTCATAACCTGGAATGAATAAGGCGGCTCCCCTCTATAAGGCGGTCATATTGCTCTACAGGCACACCACCGCCTTACTGCGGGACCCCTGCTGTAGCTTTATTTTTTGGTGTTACCAACCTGTCTACTGCTGCTGCTGCTGCTGCTGTGCATACATGAATACGAGCAGCATGAGTACCCGGAAATACGGGTAGGGGGTCCTGTTGCGCCCGTGGACCGTGCTCATATATATGATACCGTAAATGCGAGTAAACGCCGCCGCCCCCCCCCCCCCCAGCTCCCGTTCGAGGGATGTTGGTGGTCAATGGTCAAATGACTAGGCAGCAACAAATAGAGTAGCGCCCCCCCCCCCCCCCCCGTGGCCACACCAGAAATTCAATCATTTCATTGGAGGCTGTCGTCCATATGCAAGTAAGTCCGCCTCACAGGCGGTTCTCACGTAGCAGGATGCAGTTCTCACCGTTCATGCGGCTCCCCCAACACCTCACGTTTCGCTTCGCGCTTGGTGCGAGCTACGAAGCAACGTTTGCCTGGTCGGTGAAAACCCGACATGCTCCTCCGTCTCGGCATTGTATATAGTTCGGGATGTACATCCTACATGAGGACATATACAATCCGTAAGTACGCGCGATCGAAGTATTACACTCAGCTAGCAAAGATGAGCTTCGACGAAATCCTCGAGCTCACAGCTGTGTGTCGTTTTATTTTGTTTATTTTTTTCAATATAGGGATGCGAGGGTCTATGGTCATACGACTACGGCCATGCATGAAAATGAAGTACACCCCCCGCCCCCCCCACCCGGACCCCGAACCCGCCCCCCCGGGGGGCCCGCTCCGTCTCGAAAGGGATGCGTGGTCAATGGTGCAAATGACTAAGGCAAGCAAAAATGAGTACGAGCCCCCCCGCGCGCCCCCCGAACCCCCCCCCCCCGACCCAACCCCCCCCCCCGAGCGAACGCCCGACCCCCCCCCCCGGTTGGCGTCGTTGGCAAACGCACGCTGTAAAAACACGCCCAGCCGCTGCGCTGGAGGCTAGACAAACCAAAGGGTGGGCCGGTTTTTTTGTTATTTTTTTTGTGCGGTCCACGCAAAGGCTGGCGGTCCCGAGTAAGCATCATTTGTGGCCGGGTGGGAGAATCTTTGTTCCGCGAAAGGGAATGGTCCGTCCCCGTATCACGTAGTGTCATAATATGGTAAGGCGTCCGCGAGGGCAGTTACATAGTAAAACCCATTGCTGTCTTCCGGAAGTGGCAACCAGAAATAAATTAACTCAATTGAAGCTGTCGTCCAATATGCAATCCCGGCCTCAGAGCAGGTTTCTTAGCAGGATACAGCTCACCCTCCATGCCGAATCGGCCCAATACCGTCACGGCGTTTCGCGCTTGGTGGCAAGCAATGTCTGCCCTGGTTGGTGAAAACCCAACGCGCTCCGTCCCGGCATTGTAGGGATGCAGGGTCTATGGTCATATGACTACGGCCGTGCACGAACATGAGTACACCCCCCCCCCCGCTGGCCGAACTTTTCGAGCTCGATATCTCAAAGCAAAAGAAGAATGTCGCGCCTGAAGAGGCAGACGTGACAGACCTATCTTGAACCTGAGGGCTGTCAGAAAACGCGCTGCCCTTTGTTTTGGCACCACCTCTTTGTAGGCGAGTTTGCGGAGCTTGAAAAGTCGTCCGCGGGCCAGCGGGGAGGGGGGGGCGTACATGATTTGTTGTTTTGGCCTTAGATCATTTGACGCATTGACACAGCATCCCTTTCGAGACGGACGGACGCGGGGAGGGGGGGGGGGGGGTACTTGATATTCCATGCATGGGCCGTAGTCGTATGACCGGGGGGAGGGGGGGGGAGGGCGGGGCGCAGCTATTTGTTGCTTGGCCTTTTAGTCCGTTACTTGACGATGGTGAACACGCATCCTTATTGAGAGAGGCAGCCCGTTCACTGACCTAATTAGATACACTCCCAACAGCGGGCGCTCATTCACGTTGGTTTTCGCATATTAGTAATAAAGGTGGGGGAGGTGAGGGAGGGGGCGGGGGGTGGGGGGGGGGGCGTACTATTGTTGCTGCCTAGTCATTTGGCATTGATCCACGCATGCCCCCTTCAAGACGGAGAGAGGGGGGGGGGGGCGTTTACTCGCATTATTACGGTATGCGACTCCTTGCCTTGTATTTATACGTACCAGTATCTCGGAGCAGCAGTTTCGTTTCATCTCTCAATCACGCAGCAAGCAGTGGCCGTCGCTGAATATAGGTATAGTCGTAACTTATTTTTCTGGTTGTATCGGATCCATGTTGGGGGTGTTTCCTTTCCTTCATACCTCCTCTGGGGCGGAAACATACGGACCGTTCGTACATTAACATGAAGACAAATCGTCCCTTACATTTTCGCCCAGAGATTGTGTGTATTTGAGTCTGTTTTTGATGGTTCTATGCTGGTACATGTCACATGCGCTGATTGGTGCACATACATATAACTATTTTCGGAATGATTAAAAAAAAAAAAAAAAAAAAAAAAAACGTTCACCCTTGTCCGGAAATGTAATGACCGTTTCTGTAACAACAGGAATAACCAAAATATCCTTATATTTTCGGACATAGAGTGGTAAAGAAAACTTACGTACGTACGCACGTATATACGTACGTAAGTAGACGCGTACTGTATACGACAGAGGTATGATACGTATATATTATAGCACTTTTTTGGATAAAAAAAAACGTTTCTGTTAAGAACTGGTCCCACGAATTGGGGGACAGACTACTTAGAATTAGTGTGGGATGTTAGTTTCCAGCTCTGAATTGGGTTAAGGGGGCTCCTTAGGGCCCGAATTAACGAGTAGAAAATAAATTCAATTTGGAAAAATAAAAATAAAAATTCGCTTTTCATTGGTCAACACACGCACCAGCACCAATTTTTATGCCCCAAGATCCTAATCTTTGGTGCTTGTGCGTGTGTTGACCAATGAAAAGCGGATTTGAATAAAAAAAATCAAAATTGAATTTTTTTCTTCTTCGTTAAAACGGGCCCTTAACCCTTTTCGTACTGCACTGCACATAACCACGTATTTGACTCTAATTCCAAGTCATTTGTCCCCAAATCGGGAGTGCAGTCCCTAAAGGGGTTATATTATAACCCATTCTGAACTCAAAAACAAATCCCACACTAATTCCAAGTAGTTTGTCCCCAGATATGTGGGACCAGTTCTTAACCCATTCAGAACTGGAAATATTATCCCACACTAATTCCGAGTAGTTTGTCCCCAAAATCGTGGGACCGGTTTGTTAAGGGGTTAACCCATTCCCACACTAATTCCAAGTAGTTTGTCCCCAAAATCGTGGGACCGGTTTGTTAAGGGGTTAACCCATTCCCACACTAATTCCAAGTAGTTTGTCCCCAAAATATTATAACCCATTCAGAACTGAAAATAATATCCCACACTAATTCCAAGTAGTTTGTCCCCAGATATGTGGGACCAGTTCTTAACCCATTCAGAACTGGAAATATTATCCCACACTAATTCCGAGTAGTTTGTCCCCAAAATCGTGGGACCGGTTTGTTAAGGGGTTAACCCATTCCCACACTAATTCCAAGTAGTTTGTCCCCAAAATCGTCGGACCGGTTTGTTAAGGGGTTAACCCATTCCCACACTAACTCCAAGTAGTTTGTCCCCAAAATCGTGGAACCGGTTTGTTAAGGGGTTAACCCATTCCCACACTAACTCCAAGTAGTTTGTCCCCAAAATCGTGGAACCGGTTTGTTAAGGGGTTAACCCATTCCCACACTAATTCCAAGTAGTTTGTCCCCAAAATCGTTGGACCGTTTCTTAAGGGATTAACCCATTCATATCAGAAAAAAAAATCCCACACTAGTTCCAAGTAGTTTTTCCCCTAATGTGTGGGACCAGTTCTTAAGGGGTTAACAAACCCAAAATCGTGCCGGAATTTCCAATTTTCGTGTTGCTATATTTTTGTTGTACCGTTAGGCCCGTGGGGTTTTTCATCGTATATACGTATATATTATATATATATGTCATATAATATATACGAGCACTTTTGTTGTCCTCCGAAATCAGTTTTTAACTTACTATTAGTATAAAGCCTGTATATTAAAAAAAAAATGAAAAACAACGGCTGTGAGATCGAGGGTTTCGTCGAAACTCATCATCTTTGCTAATAGCTGAGTGGGATACTTCGATCGCGCGTACTTACGGGTTTTATATATCCTTATCATGCAGGATGTACATCCTGTATGAGGAGGACACAATCTGAGGCTGTAGAATTCAGGAAGCGTGTGTCTATTTGTCGGGGGGGGGGGAATGAAATAAATATTAAAATAAATAAAAAATAAGCCTGTATATAGTGAATGTTTTTGTTTGGGAAGAGGGCGGGGGGGGGGGGGGGGGGGGGGTGGGTTGGCTTATTCCGTCCGCTCTGTGTATCCCCTAAAAAGGAGATGCGAGTTCATATTCCATGATTTACAGTATAACACGAGTGACTCAGTTATCCAACCGATGTGGGGTCGGAATCGGCACTACTACTGCTGTCACGTCATCATTAATCTGATGGGGGAAAACAAAAAAACGAGCCAAGATTTTGGAAAGGAGCTGGGGTGGGCGGGGGAGCGGCTGACAGGCTCACCCACACCCATGACGTGGTGATATGATAGAGAGAGGCTAGAAGGGGGCATGGGAGACTAGGGCGGGGCGGGTTGGGGGGGGGGGGGGGGGGGCTCATGCCATCGACATTGCCGTAGTTGTATGACCATAGACCTTCGCATTGGGGCGGGGGGGGGGGCTGACAGGCCCGTACCCCTTGGCGTGGGGATAGAGGCTAGAAAGGGTAGGCGGGAGCGCAGGGGGGGGGTACTTCATGTCCATGCATGGCCGCAGCGGAGGGGGGGGTGGTACTCGTTTCATGCTTGCCGTAGTCATTTGGCCATTGACCACGCATCCCTTTCGAGACGGAGCACCGTTCCTACTCCTCATAGAGACACCTAGCCCTGGTGCGGGGATAGAGCTTGAATTAGAGGGTAGATGACTAATGCGGCTTAGAATTCGCAGAGTAGAGGGTAGATGAATGTCTTCCACCAGAAGGTTGGGAGGCGTGCGGGGGGCGCAGTGATAATACACACCCATATAGTGTAGGGGACCCTGCGGTGCAGCTTCAGGGTCGAGATTGAGCGGTAATGGGCTGCGTGAGACGAGATGAGAGAGAAGAGACGAGACGGGGGGGGGGGGGGGGGTGGAGCACGGGCAAGAGGTGCATGCGTGCGTGTGTTTGTTGTGTTCTTCTAATCAAAACCGTTCGTTGTTAGAATACCCATCTCGACATCCAGCACACGCACGCACACCCAGTGTATCGTGCTGGTTCTCCATCCTATTTACTAGAAAGAGATTGATAGAAGCTCTCCTTTTATTTTTGTGGTAACAGAACTACTTACGGAACGGAGATGCTACATTGTATATATATACGTGGTGAAGCCTAAGGAAAGAAAAGTTTGTTAGAAACCACGGGGTGGGTGTAAAAATAGGTACAGCAGTAACGATTACGGGGTGGGCTAATGTAGTAAATAGAACCTACGGTACACAAAACCTATATATTTCCCCCATTTTTACTAACAATACTTGGTCCTATTTACTAGTGTTTACTATGGTCCCCTGCAAAAGTAATAGAGGGGTCATCAATAGACTACTACTGGTGGTGCAGCAGTATATCGGCTGCCGTTCTTTGTGGCTTTTGAGCGGGGAGGGGGTTGTTCTTTCTTTCTTTCTGTACGTAGGTGATGCTGTTTTTTTGGGACGGAAGGTTGAAGTTGAAGTGCGTGTGTGCAGTGCTGCACAATAACCCAGAGGGTGTGTACATAACACTACTACGAGCTACGTACTGCTGCTGGACGGAAAGAGTGTCAATAAAAAAACAGGAGGTTCGTATATATTAATGGTAGTTGTTGTCGTACCAACGACCAACGAGCTCGCCGTGCGTGACAAACATATAATACGTACGTACGCGCTACGTACGTACGTGGTATTTCGCGGATACTGGCCGGGTCAATCAGTAGGTTACTACTGCCAGTAAATTACTCTACTGCCAGTACATTACTACTGCCAGTAGAATACTACTGCCGGTAGATGAATGGTGCCTTGGGCCCGGGCCAGCCACTGGAAGGGGTCAACACTTTCTTCACCTTTTCAGAACTGAAAAACTTGCCCCACACTAATTCCAAGTAGTTTGTCCTCAAAAACGGGGGAGGGACCGGTTCTTAACCCATTCAGAACTGAAAAAAAAAATCCCATACTAATTCCAAGTAGTTTGTCCCCAAATTTGTGGGACCAGCTCTTAACCCTTATAGGACTGGAGTCCCGTTTTGGGGAAAAATTACTTAGAATTAGAGTGGATTGTCCCCCCATCGGGACTGCAGTCCTAAATGGGTTACTAAGGGGTTAACCCCTTCAGAACTGAAAAAAAAAAAACGACACTTCGTACCTAGTTCCAGGTACGAGTTTTGTCCCTAAAAACCGGGGACCTGTTCTTAAGGGGTTGAAGCTTAAGGCACACTCACCGTGACTATTATAGGCTGGGAGCTTTCTTTCCATTTTTTGTTGTTGTTTGTTTGCAGGCTGAAATTCCTTGTGGGTTGCGTTCTTTTGAGCGGACCGGTACTACTACACTATTACGGGTGGGCTAATGTAGTAAACACTAGTAAATAGGACCTACGATACACACAAAAACCTATATAAAATACCTAATTTTATTAACAATATTTGGTCCTATTTACCATGGTCCCCTGTAAATACTACTGCTGCTGTGCTTAAAAAAACTAGAGCTACTCGTAGTCAGGTGCTTTTCGGAGTGAGTGGTGAAAATGAGTGGTGAAAATGAGTGGCGAAAATGAGTGGCGAAAATGAGCCGCGCCGGTTATAGGTGACGAAAGGAGGGGTGGCTTCGTAATATTAATAGACTATTCACATTGTTATATTTGCACCAAAAGCCAGCATTTTCGTTTTGGTGTGCCCCCTCTAAGGCAGGGTTTGGAGAAAATCGGCTCCGAAATTCGTCTCAGGGGATGGGTGCGTTACATTGTTATCTTGATTACAGTATACGGTAGTAGGTCCTACTGCAGTTGCAATACTACTGCTGTTGTGTAGTATTCATATCATCGTATTACGGCGGACCATAGTAAACAGAATCTACGGTACATGTATGTACAAAAACCGAAATATTTTGCTACTTTTACTATTAACCCTTATAGGACTGGAGTCCCGTTTTGGGGACAAATTACTTATAATTAGAGTGAACTGTCCCCAAAACGGGTCAGCAGTCCTAAAAGGGTTAATAACAATAGTTGGTCCTATTTACTGTGTATGATCCACCGTAGTAATAGTAGTAGTAGTAGTAGTAGCAGTAGTGGCAGCAATATTAGTAGTAGTAGTAGTAGTAGTAATCCTCGTACACCCCCCCCTCGCTAC
>MEHQ01000174.1:219269-233220 GCA_008828725.1 Saccharina japonica
CAAACGCAAAAATGATGCGATCGCCGATGGAATAGCTCATTTCGTTCATGAAGCAAACCTGTACGTACCTCTGTATCGCTATGGCGGGGACGGCATCATGGGTAAACAGGACAAATTTTTGCAAGTAAAAGTAGATAAACGTATAGGTTTTTGTTTAGACCATAGCGTCCAAACTTACTTATGGCCCACCGCTAATTGACTACTTACTACAAAACATAGAGAACCCAACCAACGCGATGATCTTGTAATGCAGTGCTACATCATGTATAACGTACAATAATAATTAACTGTGGGTTTTTTTTATTTTCAAATATATACTTGGTATGAAATCTCCGTACTGTATTATTTATGTTGTAGCGGTTCAGTATCCTGTTTGTTCGTGTTCGTTGTTCCTTCAGATAAAAAGTGAAAGTGGCAGCTAAACGCAGAAGAAAAAAACTAGCATCAATCCAGAATCATCAGCATCCAGGTTTCATCCTGCCATCCCGCGCGCGCATGGTGGCCTGCAAACATACTCATATCTGGGTCTATCACTCCCCCCCCACACCCTGCATCATACCTGGTACATTACACATGGTCTATCACCCCCCCTCCTGCGTCATAATCTGCGTACATATATACATATACGGTCTATCACCCCCCCCAACATCGATACATCCTGCGTACATACATCATGGGTCATCCTCCGCCCCCTCTACATCAATATAGTACACATAAAATAAATATACATGCCAGGGTTCCTATCCTCGCATCCCCGCGCCATGCCTGGGTATTGCATGGTAATGGGTCTATCACCCCCACACACACTATTTACCACCCGCCCCGCTTTGCACTCACCACACATATAATCATGTGCAGATTATACGATCATGGTGTATCACTCCCTCTCCCAAACCTACTTCGTATCCCCCTCCCCCCGCCCGCATGATTTAATATGGTTGGGTTGGGCGTCGGTTGGCAACGAACGCTGTAAACACGCCACTCGCTGTCGTGAGTTTTTTTCTTATATTTTTGACATACCAGGAGTGCCTTTTTTTGTTATTTTTTTTGGCGGTCACCAAAGCTGGCGGTCGAGTAGATGATTTGCTGCGGTGTGGACAAACCCTTGTTCCGCACAAGGGGAATGGTTCGCTTTTCACGTAGTGTTAATATGGCTAAAGGCGTCCGCGAGGGCAGTTACATAGTAAACGCATTGCTGTCTCGCGGAAGTGGCGCACACCAGAAATTAAGATTAACTCTTTGAAGCTGTCGTCCATATGCAAGTCCGCGCTCAGAGGCGGTTCTTAGCAGGATGCAGCTCACCCGCTCCATGCGACTCGCCAGATACCTCACGGCGTTTTCGCGCCTTGGTGCAAGCAATGTCTGCCTGGTTGCGTGAAAAACGCCAACGCGCTCGCGTCCCGTATGTGTAGGATGCGAGGGTGCTATGGTCAATATGAGCTACCGGCGTGCACAACATGAGTACACCCCGCCCCCTCCCCCCCCCCTCCCCCGCAGGTCCGCCTTACAAGGGGTTTCTTAGTAGCGATGCAGTCTCAACCCTTCATGAGTACTCGCCAATGCCTCACGGCACTTCTCGCCCGCTTGTGCAAGCAATCGACTGCTTGCCTGGTTGGCTGAAAACCAATAACGTGGCTCCGTCCGGCATGTAGACGATCGCGCAGAGGGTCTATGGCCATACGACTATTACTGGGGAGCATGCACGACATGAATGCAGTTACACCCGCCCCCCTCCTCTCGCCCCGACGCTGCATGCAATAACGCTTACTTGAACTGTGAATAATCATTGATGAAAGCGGTATATACACGCCACCTGTACTGAACGCAGCATAATGTGAGGCACCGCGGAGAAGCAGCGAATGGCACTCCGTCTCGAAGGAAGGGAAGCGTATGGTCAATTGTCAAACGGCAAACGCATAGCAGATAAACATTATAACCGCCCCGCGCTCCGTCTCGGAAAGGATGGGCATGGCATATGCGCGGGCCATATAGCAAATGACTTAAGGCAAGCAACAAATGTGCCCCCCCCCCCCCCCTCCCCTCCCTAACCTGCATGATATCTTAGTAGGATGCAGCAGGCTCACCCTTCATGCTGATCTTACTCGCGCCAAGCACCTCACGGCGCTTCGCGCTTGTGCTAGCAACTGTCTTGCGGTCGGTGAAAACCCGAAGCCTTCCGTCCCGGCATTGTAGGCGATGCGCAGGGTCTATGGTCATACGACTACGCGCCAATGCCATAAAATGAAGTTAGCACCCGCCCCCCTTGGTGCCAAGCAAATGTCTGTCTGGTCGATGAAAACCCCAACGTGCTCCGTCCCGGCATTGTGGAGTGCAGCGGCTATGTTACGACTATCTATTTCTCGAGTGACGACTAAGTCGCTTCGACTTGTAGCATGCACGACATGAGTACGTACCCCACCCCGCCTGAGCACACCACCGCCCGACCCGCCCCTCCGCACAGGCATATCCCCCCCCCCTCCCGAGCCTACACCATATCAGCCCCCCCGCCTCTCCCCCTCTCCCTCCGGCATTGTAGGGATGCGAGGGTCTATGGTCATACGACTGACTACGGCCATGCATGAAAATGAAGTACACCCCCCCCCCCTCTCTCCCCCGAGCTGCATCATGTTACTTTAATTTCGAACTCTGTGTATTTTCGCACTTTTTTTTTTTCTTCAGCTGTACGTACATGTATGTATGTGTAAACAGAAAACGAAACGAGAAAACCGGGCATGTCGTTCCTTGTTGTAAGTTTTGAACTTTTTACTCCTCCTCGTATTGTGCTAGGGGACACGTTCGTTCGAGTTCGAAATTGGTGATTCCGTGTTTTTTTCCCAAAGTTTATGGAGAAAACGGTGAATAAATATGAATGCATTAATTCATTAATGCAATCATATACCTGGTAATATAATACGAGGTATGATGAACGATGCTGATATGCTGATGATAGTAATTAGCGAGGTCGGTCGTGGTTAGACGTGGTCCAGTCGATGGCCATGACTCATCGTCAAGCAGCCTGTCAGCAACCGAGCTGCTGCAACCACTAATCATTTGTGACTTGTGACAGAGTATATCTGTGGGTAGTGGTAGCCCCTGACGCTACTACTACCACTACTGCTACTGCTACTGCTACTGCTACTACAACTGCAACTACAACATACCACCCCCTATACGGCCTGCTGCTGCTTTGTTGTTTCTCCTTCCAACCAACCAACCGCTCTCCTTGCTTGCTACGCGCCTGCTCCCTTATTTTAAAACATACAAGAAAAAATCCTGACAGGTACGTATGGTATGATGTACCAGGAATATATGGTTATGTGTGTTATGTTGTCTTCACATTAAACTCGTTCTTTCTATGTACCCCAACTACATCAGGACACCCAGTCAGTGTCTGTCCTGATTCCTGTTCTTGAATATTGATATTAATAGTACGAGTGGAGCTTGGATGCGGCTTAGGACTTAAGAATTGAACGTAAAGAGTGCATATTGGGAAGAAGGAGGGAGCAAGGACAACAAATGGAGTATTGTGGATAAATCTTGGCGGGAAGCAGACATAGAACCTTGTTAGACTCTGTACGCATAGTTTTCCTTGGTTTCCGTGGTTTTCTGCTTTTGGGAATTTTATGAGTGATCAACGCTGAAGATCATGCTGCACATTGTCGGATGGCAAAGATAATAATAATATTATGAGTACAGGGCTCAGGTTCTGCTTGAGCCTATGGCACTTTCCTTTCTTGTCTGTGTAGTCATTAACGATTGACTTGTTGACAGAATAAACACAAAACTTCAGTAGAACAAGCGGAAGTCATTAATTAATGTGTTCAATCGGATATTTTACCTCGGAGTATGCAGTTCACGTGCGTGCATGCTGTAGCAGCATCACCAAAAACACAGACCGAAATTGCAGTCGCACGTGCAGAAATCGTTGCACCTTTATCTAAAGCTTTCGTTGACTCTACCTTCTTCGCCGTTGAACAGCAGTAGTCAGAAATTTTAGATCGACATATCCATGCGACGGTTGCGTCGAGAGCATGGACCCACACTGTTAATAGTATTACAGGGGAGGCCATAGTAAATAGGACCTACGGTAAACACTAAAACCTATATATTTGCCTATTTCTACTAACAATATTTGGTCCTATTTACTATGTATGGTCCCCTGTAACAGCAGTGTTATTTGTACCCGGGGTTATACGAGAGAAGGTATTGCTACGGAAACACGCCACCTCAACAATAGAGGGGAAACGGGGATAGCATGAATACCATAGGACATACACTATTGTACCACTCCGACGTTATTGATGGTGTGTTGCTGTTTTTGTTGTTGTTGTTGTTGTTGTTGTTGTTGTTGTTGCTGTTGATGCTGTTGATGTTCTTGTTTTGCTCCCGGGGCCTTTTTCTTCTAAAAAGCTAAGCAGCACTGAGTGCGTACTTACATAATACCAGGTATACACAATTAATTTGGTAAACAAGAGCATTTTGTTCAGTTGATACATCCATATACCAATCTGGCCGGCAATATACTAACCGTGTCATGCTCAAATTAGAGTGAAAACGGGCATTATGTTACGGGTCCAGAGTAATCCGTATATGATAAATGATATATATACCTGGCAAATACACGCACACCTTGTTTTCTGTGAATATCAACATACTTACCTGGGGTACGAAGTTGATGTAAATGTATATGATATTTTGTAAAATACCCGTGGTGTAAATTGTTTTCGACATACGTACTTTGGTTGTTTTTATGAGTTGTTTGCCGCAGGATACATATATATATGATAGTTTTCGTTGTTTGAAAATGTATATGATCATGTCATCTATATATATCACAATCAATCAATCAATCAATCAATCACCCAGCACCCCATCGATCGATCGATCAATCAATCAATCAATCAATCAACCAATCCGTGCGATTCAAATCAATACGTACCATCGTCCTTGTTTTGTCATTACAAAAAATGATTATCATATAGTATTTCGGTAATGGGTGTATTATGTATGTGCAGCATAAAAACCCGAACGAAAGTCGATCACACATAGTACACACATACATACGTATCATACGAAGTACAATATGATACATACAATAATGCAACATTTATTTGTCAAGAAAAAACCAAAAAAAAAAAAAACAGCTGCATACAGCAACAATATCGGAATAAGAACAAGAAGACCCTCAAGGAAATCAAATAAGAAAAGCTATCTTTTTTTTTTTACCCCTAAACCAGATTTACTTACCTACTTACTTACGGGAAATCCTTCACATTGAATCGCTTTCTCAAGGTCACTTCGTACCACGCCACAAAACCAACAACGGCTACTGCTGTTCCACCAATAGCCTATTAACAGCTTTTGTTTCAGCCGTATATGTACAGCTTGCAAACAAAGATGAGTTTCGACAATATCCTCGATTTCACAGCCATAGCTGTTGTTATTAATTCTTGTAAATGTACTTCTGGTCTAACATCGATCGGTCTATCCCCCTCCTTCGGTTGTGCCCTCGCCAAGACCTTCTCTTACCACATCATTCGCCTACCCTATCTCTCTAGAAACCCTACGCCGCATCCACGGGCTGCATTCTCACGGCCCCGCCGCCATGAGTACGAATCAGTCACCCTCATGGGTGTTGGGTCTGTCACCCCCCCCTCTCCCCCCGCCGCCTTGCTCCGTCTCGAAAGGGATGCGTGGTCAATGGTCAAATGACCGAGGCAAGCAACGAATGAGTACCCCCTCCCCAAGCAATGTCTTCTGCCTGGTTGGTGAAAACCCTACGTGCTCCGTCCCGGCATTGTAGGGATGCGAGGGTCTATGGTCATACGACTACGGCCGTGCACGACATGAGTACACGCCCCCCCCCCCCAGTCCACAACTGCCTGGTTGGTGAAAACCCAACGTGCTCCGTCCCGGCATTGTAGGGATGCGAGGGTCTATGGTCATACGACTACGGCCGTGCACGACATGAGTACACGCCCCCCCCCCCCCTACTMCCGCGATGCTCCCGCTCCCCCCCCCCACCATCCTTATGCTCGCTCTGCGTCGGTCCCGGTCGATGCTAGTAGGGAATTGCTGACGGGGCAGCTCAATACAGCTCTCGTCGCCCACTTTTCCGCAAGTGATCTCCCGCCCCCTACGCTCCTGACGTCCACCTTATCACCAGGCCCTACAAGCAACTTCGCTCAGTTCGTTCCTTGGTGCTGGCAAGCAATGTCTACCTGGTCCGTGAAAACCCGACACGCTCCGTCCCGGCATTGTAGGGATGCGAGGGTCATGGATCATACGACTACGGCCATGCACGAGAATGAAGTGCACCCACCCCCCATTAACTCATTGAAGCTGTCTCCATATGAAGTCCGCCTCACAAGCGGTTCTTAGCAGGATGCAGCTTACGCCCTTCATGCGACTAGCCACAACACCTCACGTTGTTCGCGCTTGGTGCATGGCAATGTCTGCCTGGTTGGTGAAAACCCAACTGCCCGTCCCGGCACTGTAGGGATGCGAGGGTCTATGGTCATACGGCTACGGCCATGCCGACATGAGACATGATACACCACCCCCCCCCCAGGAATATCAAAAGGTTTCTTTGACAATATATGGAAAAACGTAATGAGCGCCCAATGTTGGAGGTGTCTCTATTCGGAGTAGGAACGGTGCTCCGTCTCGAAAGGGATGCGTGGTCAATGGTCAAATTCTAAAGCAAGAACAACAAATGAGTACGCCCCTCCCCCCCCCTCCTGGCGCCGTCGCCCACCAAGCCCAGCTAAGAGCCAATGGAATGGAAGCTACAGATAAGCGCTTACTTACTTCCTTATCAGGACATGGCGGGACTTTCTGCTGATTCAACCAGAGGACAGTCGTCATAAGCCCCCCTCCTTCGGTTTTCTCGGAGTTCAAACCGCACTACGGAAGGTTCATCCCGCTGGATGGGTGTGTGGCTGCGTGCTACCTATGTCGGCATCTCCACCGGCGCTACGTTCAAGCCCCCCCCCATCACCGCACCCTACACGCATACCTAGCCCCCCTGGGCTACAAAAACATCTCAGTCTGGGACGGACTTCGAGCGCCCACCCCAGAAGCGAGTGCGTACTGGCCGACGTGACCCCCGAACGGCAGGCCGGCTACATAAATTCAGTGTACCCCTACCCCTCCTTCTCCAAAGACATACGTAGCGTCAATGTCAAAAATACTAAGTTTCCAAGCAACAAATGAGTACGCCCCACCCCCCCTCCCTCTCTCTCTGGAAGCGGCAATGCCGGAAAACAAACCAAGCCATTCGAAGCTGATGCGTATTCATATGCAACTCCGCCCTACAAGTCGTTCGTAGTAGGATGCAGCCCACTCTCACCTTTCATGCGACTCGCCCAACACCTCACGGCGCTTCGCGCTTCGCGCTTCGCGCTTGGCGCAAGCTGATGATGTCTCTGCCTGGTCGGTGAAAACCCAGCATGCTTTTCCGTCCCGACATTGTAGGGATGCGAGGAGGGTCTATGGCCATTCGACTACCGCCATGCATGACATGCGGCTAATAAGCACCCCCCCCCCCTGTTCGAAGGGGATAAGATTAGGAAAAAGTTTCTTCGTAATACATGGAAACAACGTGATGAGCGCCCAAGTGTTGGAGGTGTCTCTATTAGGAGTAGGAACGGTGCTCCGTCTCGAAAGGGATGCGTGGTCAATTGTCAAATGACTAAGGCAAGCAACAAATGAGTACTCCCCCCTCCCCCCCTGTCTTGCTCCGTCTCGAAAGGGATGCGTGGTCAATGGTCTAATGACTAAGGCAAGCAACAAATGAGTACGCCCCCGCCCCCCCCCTCACGGAGCTTCGCGCTTGGTGCTAGCAATGTCTTCCTGGTCGGTGAAAACCCGCCATGCTCCGTCCCGGCATTGTAGGGATGTGAGGGTCTATGGTCTTACGACTACGCCCATGCATGAGTATGAAGTACAGGCATTGTAGGGATGCGAGGGTCTATGGTCATACGACTACGCCCATGCATGATTATGAAGTACATCCCCCCCCCCCCCCCCCGACATGAGTACCCCACCCCCCTCCCCCGCCCAACTTCCCGGCACATCAACCACCACAGCAGCGATCACCCGTCTATTACCGCCGTCGCCACCACCACCCCCCATCAGCACCAAAGATGGCGTTACGCGGGAGTATAGTAATCAAAAACCACATATGGTTCGTAAACATAGAGGACAATACGTGTATTGGGTGCATCGTGGGTTCTGATTAATCTTACTACATAGGCCCACCCTGTAATATGTACTTGTACTGGGGGAACATACAGTAGTAACATAGTAATATAACGAAATAGGGTGTTTGAACCCTTTCAGAACCGAAAAAAAATGTCCCACACTAATTTCAAGTATTTTGTCCCCAAATTCGTCGGACCAGTTCTTGAAGGGGTTAACATAGGGGGATATACGTTTTTGGGGTCCACCGCGGGTTCTGGTTACCATGGCCCCCTGTAATCGAAGACCACAGCCTGACCCCTTGGTCGATCGCCCCCTACACTAAAACGAGCATATTAAGGACAACTAAGGCTTAACGCGCCCAAAAAAGAGCCGTTCTCCTGCCAATAGTATCGTTGACCACCACTACCACCACCCAACACCACAACATCGGCGAACACAGCGGCAACAAAACTTTCCCAACACACCACCACAAAGACCCTTCATTCTGCCCAGCCCAACCCCAATTTCACCACCGCCACCACCACCACCACCCCTACGAACCCCCTTCGTCGCTCTCGGTAGTATCTCCCCCTCCCCCCTGGCTCCGTCTCGAAAGGGATGCGTTGGAGGGTTAGTAAAACGTTTCTTTGTAATATATGGAAAAAAACGTAATGAGCGCCCAAATGTTGGAGGTGTCTCTATAAGGAGTAGGAACGGTGCTCCGTCTCGAAAGGGATGCGTGGTCAATGGTCAAATGACCAAGGCAAGCAACAGATGAGTTCGCCCCGTCCCGGCATTGCAAGGATGCGTGGTCAACGGCCAAATGACTAAGGCAAGCGACAAATGAGTACGCCCCCCCCGCCCCCCGCCCCCCCTTGGTGCTAGCGATGTCTGCCTGGTCGGTGAAAACCCGACATGCTTCGTCCCGGCATTGTACGGATGCGAGGGTCTATGGTCATACGACTACGACCATGCATGGCATGAGTACACCCCCCCTCCCCCCGCCACCGGTCTATGATCACACGACTACGGCCATGCATGCCTATCGAGTAACCCCCCCCCCCCCGCCCCCGACAATCTGGCGGGTGTTGCTCCGGTTCCTGGTGGGGTGCCGTGCCTCGGGCAGCGGATGGCAGCCCCAGAGCGGCGGCGGTGAAGCAAGGCGTTGCGGCTACGATCGGCCAGTTTTTTGCCCGAATTGGCATTTTTAGTTGCGCTCCATCTTTGGAGACTGGTGGTGGTGGTGTATGATGATTTTATTTCGTCATATGCTGCGAGCATCTGAGGGGGGGGGGGGGGGGGGGGGGGGGGGGGGGGGGGGGCGCGGGTTCTTCCTCTTCCTCTGTGCCAAGAATATTTTATATATATATGCTATACGGCTTAGATTGGGTAGGTAATAGGTTAAACTTTTTTAACCAGTAGCCCAACGGACTAATAATAATGCCTTAACTAATGGCGTCGTCGGCTGGACACGAACCTGTGCGTGAACTCACAACGGATTGCAACCTTTCGCCGTTAGCCCAACGGACTAATGCCTTAACTTATACCGGTAACTTATATAGACCACAACCACTTCAGAGGTGCATGCCATACGTATACGGTGGCATTGTCACCTATTAATAGTATTTTGTTTTCTTCCCCCCCCGAGGGTTCTTCACTGCTTGACGAGCTGTGTATGTGCCTTGCCTCTCTCACCCCAAAAAAGTTTTTTTTTTTTTCAATATAAAATACGAACCATCCCAAAAACATTTTTTTTTTTTTCCCGAGATAAAGATGAAAGCTTTGTATTGACCCGATGAAGCATTCCGCAGCCTACTGCAAATATTTCACGAAACATGTGGTTATGTAGACGCCATGATAATCATATTCCGGCGACATTTGGTTGGGTGGATCTACAGGGGTCGAGAAGCCTCGGCGGTCATGATATATATTTTGGTCAAAATGTGCTAAATACCTCGTATCTCAGCGTGCGTCCTGAACTGCGGGCAGCTGGCATACACGCCACAGCCACTGAGGTGGCAGGTCATCGCTAACTGCTACGATACCTCTGTGGCGAACACATTATCCACACATGCCATGTGCATCTTCGAGCTCATACTGCGGGAGCGGCGGAGGCGCAACACCCTCCGTCCTTCGAGGAGAGGGAGTGTGTCCACCGCACCATCGATCGGCGGACATTGAGGCCGCAGCCAACCACACCGGTCTCCTAGCCTGCCCCTGTCTACGTGGGGACGGGGTGTTTTCATTTTCATGCATGGCCGTAGTCGTATGACCATAGACCCTCCTCGCATCCCTATAATGCCGGGACCCTCGCATCCTTATAATGCCGGGACGGAGTAGCACGTTGGGTTTTCATCGACCAGGCACAGAGATTGCTAGCCATAACACCAAGCGCGAAGCGAAACGTGAGGTAATGTTCGGCGGGTCGTATGAGAAGGGTGAGTGAGCTGCATCCACCCTACTAAGAAGAAGAAGAAGAGGGGGGGGGGGGTAGGAGGATGCCACCTGCTATCGGGAGCAAGGGGTTACCGTTTGGGTTCTGATAACTGTACCGGAGTTTCTGTAAGCGAGCCTCACATCTCACATGCCTCGCCTAGTCATCTATTAATACGTAAGGAACCGAGAGGGAAGAGGGGGGGGGGGGGGGGGGGTGGACTAGCATAAAAGCGAGGGCTGCTTGAACCTGAAAAATCGTCCAAAACAATCTGCTCGGAAGGAGCCTGGGGGAGATGATCCGCGACGAAATTGGGGGGCGGAGTGCGGGGGGGGGGTTTCCAATAGAAGAGACAACCCAAGCATTGTTCCCACGGGGTCGTGGGTTATAGTGCTTCCTTATGTTGGATATATTGTAAAGAGCGTCGACTTCCGCACAGGGGTCCCTATTATCGTTTTCCCTTAACAACGGTAAGGCTGCTCAAAAGTCGTTTTTTTTTCATGATTTAATGAAGGGCTCTTGACCCTTTTAGGACCGCAGTCCCGTTATGGGGGGAAATTACTTGGAATTAGAGCCAAATATATGGTTATGTGCACTGGTGTATTCAAAGGGTTAAACCAGATACCCATATTTCCGAAAACTCCTTTTACCAGGTACAATTATTTTATAAAGGGCTCTTGAACCAGATATAGCCAGATTTTCCGAAAACACCTTTCGTTGGTTCGTTATTGACAACCTTCCCGAATCTGGGGGAAAAAAAAAAAAAACGAGCTCTGATAAATACGATCACCACCCCTGTGCGGTTATACTAGCATGCGAGGTTGTAGTAGCTAGCACCCTGCCCAATAAGTAGGGCATTCGGTGGCAGCGAGGGTGGCCGCTCGATTCTATTCTGGGATGTCTGCCAGGCAACGTGCCGGACAAGCCGCAACCACGACTACGGCCATGCATGGGCATGCGTACACTCCCGTCTCGCAATACTACTGCTGTACCACACAAAAAACAGCTACAGAAAGGTGCGAATAACAACCGCAAGGGAATCCGACGAAGGCAGCCTGACGACGAGTATTAACATGTGCAGACGCAGTAGCTGTGTGCCCGCAGTTTTCTGTTTGGTCAATTTTTTAGGTTGGAAGTTTTGATTGGTGGAAAATCCTGTGTCCATGATTAGTAGTGAATCCTATTTACGAGCAGTGTGCTTTCGTTACCTGCTCCCCCCCGTTGAGAGCATTGACCTACCCCACCTGCTGTCCTTGCTCCGAGACTTTTTCTTACGAATAGTAACCGTACGCGAATAGTAACCGTACGCGAATAGTAACCGTACGCCTTCGTCTATACCTCAGACTTTCCAATCCCAAGCCGCATCCAGGCTCCACCCTCACGCCACGGGGGATATGGGTCTGTCACCCCCCCCCCCTATCCCCGCCATCCATCCCCCCGCCATGGTTTTGGGTCTGTTCCCCCCCCCCCCCTCCCCCGCCTCCCTCCCCCCGCCCAGGGTTTGGGTTCGTTTCCCCCCCCCCCCTCCCCCCTCCCGCATCCATCATCACGCTATGGGTTATACTGTAGATCAGGTGTGGGTGTGTCACCCCTTCCCTGCCCCCCCCCCCCCCCCATTCCCCCCCCTCCACCCCCTCGCCATTGTTTTGGGCTGGTTTCCCCCCCCCCCCTCCCCCCTCCCGCATCCATCATCACGCTATGGGTTATACTGTAGATCAGGTGTGGGTGTGTCACCCCTTCCCTGCCCCCCCCCCCCCCCCATTCCCCCCCCTCCACCCCCTCGCCATTGTTTTGGGCTGGTTTCCCCCCCCCCCCTCCCCCCTCCCGCATCCATCATCACGCTATGGGTTATACTGTAGATCAGGTGTGGGTGTGTCACCCCTTCCCCGCCCCCCCCCCCAGCACCTCTACAGTTCGCGACATATGTTAAGAATCTCTTATTTTTGGCCAGACTGGAATCGTTATGTAAGACTGGGTGTGTTCCACACTAATTTCAGTGAAAATCGGTCGCATTCTTATTGTTTTCCCCCCACAATCTCAGTCTAAAATTCTTGATTTTCAGATTATTAACATCTGTCGCGTACTGTAAGCCTCTTTAGCGACCCCGCAGTAGTTTAAAATACTTCACACCTCGGACAGATCATACAGGTCATACAGATCATACAGATCATACAGATCATACAAATAATTCCTACTTGATGACCTAGATATTTCAAGGCAGCTCCGTTCCCGATACCTTGTATGTATGATCTGTATGATCTGTATGATCTGTATCATATATATGACCTGTATGATATGTATCATTTGCATAACCTGTATGATCTGTATGATCTGTATAATATGTATGATATGTACGATCTGTATGATCTGTATGATCTGTATGATATATATATGACCTGCATGATATGTATCATTTGCATTATCTGTATGATCTGTATGATCTGTATGATCTGTGTGATCTAGCTCATGTTGCCGGTTGGGAGCCGCATAACCTGCATTGGTTTAGCACAGGTTTCATGGGTTGGATGTGCACGATATATATGCAGATTCCGCGCAACATCTCTCACAACGGCGTGTGAGGAACTAGATCATCTACTGTAGATAGATAGATAGATAGATCATCATCTGTCCGAGCTGTGGGATTCATATTTGTACCGGGGCGCCCCCCCCTCCATCCATCCCCACGCAGCGGGTGTGGGTCTGTTCTGCCAACCCCCCTCGCAAGGGATGCGTGATCAACGGTCGAATGACTAAGCCAAGCAACCAATGAGTGCGCCCCCCCCCCCCCCCCCCCCCCCCCCCCCCCCCCCCCCCCCCCCCCCCCCCCCCCCCCGCGGGCGCGCTCTCATCCGTTTCGAAAGGGATGCGTGGGCAATGATCAAATTTTTAAGGCAAGCAACAAATGAGTACTTCCCCCTTCCCCTCCTCCCGCTCTGGTCCGGAAAGCCCCTTGACGATCGAGACGTAGTAATTAGGGTGTTTCAAGCGCGACACCCCCCCGCCGCGAGATGAGATGACGGACCCGCCACGTGGCCACCGAGGCGATCGGCAACAACAACAGGCGCTCCTTCTTCTCCGCCATCAATCCTTCCCGTCCTCGCCGTTAAGCCTCCCCCCCCCCCCCCCCCCGCCTCCGCCCGCCCGCCCTAAGGGGATAATGTTAGCCAAACAGTTTCTATGTAATATTATGGAAACAAAGTACCAGGTATTGAACGCCCAACCGTTGGAGGTGTCTCTATTAGGAGTAGGAACGGTGCTGCTCCGTCTCGAAGGGGTTGCGTGGCCAACGGTCAAAGAATTAATATTCTCCCCCCCCCCCCCCCCGTGCAGCCG
>MEHQ01000174.1:233287-270670 GCA_008828725.1 Saccharina japonica
CCCCCGCCCCCCCCCCCCTAAACATGCATGACATTAGTACCCCCCCCCCCCCCCAACACGCATGACATGAGTACACCTCTCCCCCCCCTCCCCCCCAACGACGCTCGATGCCAGCTGTGGTCGATGAAATAAGATGATGCCCTCTTACGTATATACCCCTACGAGTAGGACGCTTCGCTCTTCTTCCTGTCGCACAGGGCATCTATAATTCTCCTCGTCCCGATATATTATACAGAAGAAAGAGCGTGCGTATCAAAGCGCTGGCACCTTTTCGGGCCTCCAAAACAGTATCGGCGGCAGCAGACCAATCACGATCAGCGCCGCCTGCCTGCACACAGCCACACAGCCACACAGACCAAGCAAAAGGTGTTCCCGCGCTTTTTTTTTGGCGGGGTCGGCTTGTGGTGGATGATGGATGGTGTTATTAATAGGTCGTTTCGAGTATACAGTATGATAGGGTAGACTTGTTGTCGCGGAAGGAAGTGCCGTGGGCCGTGGGGTATACCGCCGTACCGGTATACGGGGCGGGGTAGTCCCAAAGCAGATCAATCTCCTCTCTTTCTCTCGAAGATCTCCTCTCCGTATTATTCTAGGCATGTAATTAAGAATGGTATACTCGTAATATCATACAAGGTATGTCCTTGTCCATCAACATTTATTTATTCATTGTGTTTTTTTATATGGTGTTTTGTTGTGTACGAGAATATGCCTTCTCTTATCACATGGCACGTATGATATGTATGATATGTATGCATACAATGCATACTAACCGTACGTACGTATGTACGTAGAGCCCCATTTCCTTTTTCGCGCCCACACAACAACAACAACAACAACAACAACAGCGCGCGCACTGCTTGATTACCGCGACCGTTAGCACACTGAATACATACTACCCAGACTGACTGACTGACTGACTGCTTTTTTTGACTGACTATATGATTGCCTGGCAGATATCATAGAACTGACGATTAATAACTGCTGCTGCTGCTGCTGCTGCTTGTTACTGGCCGCCACGGGGACTGGAAGCTCGAAGTATGTGACCACTTCTTTCTTCACCTTTTTTGGTACTTTTTAGGTACTTTTAACCTGGTTGTTGCCCGCTTTTGGTCGCTACGTACGGTGAGCGGTCGCGGTTGGGTTGGTAATGGTGTGTGCTACATGATGCGTGATGCGTGATGCAGCAATTATTACCCGGCGTCAGGTGGTCCTGTGTGCTGGGTATAATATCATATATGTACCGGTATTTTTTAGGTTGTTTTGTCGTTGTTTTGTCTTTTTGTGTTCAGTACGAGTATGCGCAAGGGGGGGGGAGGGGGGGGTCAGTCAGTGTTTGGTCAAAAGTGATGTTCATTGTGCGATGTTATTTTTTTTCTGGCTTATAATTTTTTTAGTTGTTGTTGCGTTTTTTACTCTTTTTTGGCGTACGTTCGATACTATGAGCTACTCGTTCGTATGGATATGGGCTACGAGTACGAATGACTTCGGAGGGTCATATAGAGCCCGCCATAGGGTTTGATAATAATAATAATGTGATCACCGCGAGAGAGTTTGTTTGTTGTTTTTGTTAATTCATATACTGAGCGAGAGTATGTAAAATAGGAGTGTAATGTAATCTTAATATTAATATTAGTATCTTTTGGTTTTATTTCATAGACAGATGTGATGGTATCACGTAGCAGTAGTTGTATGTTATGTGATGGTCTTCGGCGTATTGTGTTGTGTCTACAGCACATACAGAGATACAGAGCCACCCCCCCCCCCCTGTGGAAGGAGAGTAAGCGGTGGTGAAGTTTTGTGTTTCAACTGCTGAGGGACGCGTCATCTTCTCGTAAAAGTTACCTAAAACATGCCGGACATATACCGCTGTTCACTCGTGACTCGTGACTCGTGACTACTCGTAGTTTACTGCTGTATACACGAACCAGTTAAAAAAGTACATGATCTCATACGTCATTATATATGTACCCGGTACGCGAGTATGAACTTTACTATTAATAGCACAACAGCCAGCAGCAGCCAGCACACTCACAGAGTTTTGTTGCTTGCTTGTTCTCTGTTGCAAGAAAACAAACAAACAAGAAGGAAGGGAGAAGAAGAAGAAGAAGAGGCGGTATCGATACGCAAGTCGAGCATTTCGTACTTCGACGTACGTACGTATTATAATACGGGACAGCACATCACATTGCTACTCCTACCCCCTGCTGCTGCTGCTGTTGTTGTTGTTGTTGGAGTAGCCATACGTATACAAAACAATACGTGTGTGGTGTAGGTTCTGCTGCCGTTATTTATTTGACGAACATGAAGCCCCCTCGTGGATCCGCACACTACGTACCTGCATACGCTCGCGCTCATACGTACTGACTAACCGACCGAGCAACAACAACATCAGCAACAGCAGCAGTAGCAGCAGCAGCACGCGGCTACGAGTAGGGCCCACGCAGTACTACAAGCAGTGCGACTCTACTCTGTATAGTACGTACGCGTCATACAAAAATAATAGTGTCTGCATACACACTGGTATTATTATGGTAGTACTCGTACGTTTATCTCTTGCGTCTTTTTTACCAGTATATCTTATTTCTTGGTACACAATATCCATATCCGTATATATATCCGAACGTGTGATATCTAATCTTTTACGTAGACAATATCCCGTACGTCTTGCTTGGGTATACGTACGTACTCTGTCTGTACGGGTCTCGTACGGGTAGGTATCCCGTATCCATCCATAGCAGCATTATCTGCAAAGACTCCTCTTGCGGCTCGCACAACGCGACGAAGAAACAACAACAACAACAACAACAATCGAAAAAACGCTGCACAACCAACTGACCTGACCAACGCACACACACCTGTCCATCAACCATGGTGTGGGTGCCACAGGCACTGGCAACTATTGGCAATTGGCAGCACATGAGAGAAAAACCAGCAAAATATGCGCAGCAAGCGGAAACTTTGAGGTCCACTGATGATATGTGGATTTTTGATGTTGCGAAACCCTGTGTAGGAAGCAATCTAGAGCCGGTAACGGTGTCCAACGATATTTATTTTTGACTTTTTGTAACCGTTGGCCCCTTGGTTCTGAAGGATTTGACACGGAAAATCGCGATATTGGGTGTGTGAGAGAGATACATACGCGCTGCGGCCCACCGGAGACACAGACCCAAACACACCGAAAGGAACGAAGAACGGGTTGCGCAAATTCTGGCTTCCGTTTACAGCCCCCACCCTTCAAAACAACTACCCAGGGTACACTTGCAGCTAGAAGGAGGCAGCGCCACACCAGAGCCTGCCGCACACACATCCACCTCGTGCTGCTTGGGAAGTTTGGTTAGCTCTCGGTCGATCTCGGCCGTAGGTTGCCTCTGTCGACACCTATTCCCTCGAATCTCCGAGTTCGCTCGTTCTTGCCACAAAGCACCAACGACAGCGCAGCAGCAGCATACTCGAGAGGAGAGTGTCACTCTCTCCCCGCGACACTGCGAGCAAGCAAGAAAAGGCAAGGCAGACAATGGACCCGAGGCAAAAGATGACCTCAGCGTTCGGGCTACGAGCGATTGACGACCGCATGGAGGGAGACATGGCGCGCATCAAGCAGGCAGCCACGATTGCAACGGGCCTGACCGGAGAACTCACCCCCAGCGCCTCGGAGTGCGGAGATGACAACAACGCCGCTTCCAGCTCGGAGGGAGAGCTCACACGCACGCTGTCCGCCCTGCAACGTCTTTCCGAGGAGGAGCGAACCAACTTGAGACGGAAACTGGGGCAGCAGCTGCAGGCTTCTCGGGAACCGGACCACGATAAGTCCAAGGCCCAGGATGATGTCATTGCCGTGGCGGCCGACTCCCCGTACCGCGTTGTTCTGCAAAAGGCTGTCGTCGAGGGAGATCTCCAGGCCGCGTCGGCCGCGCTCCTATCTGGCGCCGATCCCAACGAACGTGACGATCTGCGCCACAGCTCGCTGCACTTTGCGGCTGCGAAAGGAGACATCGGTTGCGTGAGGGAGCTCATGAGTTCTGGGGCCCGGGCGAACGTCGCCAACAATGTGAGTTCATATTTCCTTTATGTATGTGGCTTTGGACTTTTTTCTTTCACCTCGCGAGGGGAGAGGCAGGAAGAGCAGCAGCATTCGTACTCCACTCGGGAAACGTACGCGTAGCAAAAGTCAGTTGTATGCACTACATCGTACAGTACAAAATAAACGCGAGATGCTCGAGAGATGCTCAATAATGTATGTCTGGAAATGGAAGGTGCTTCTCCCTTTTTTGCTCGCGCGCGACTTTTTTCTGCTGGAAATTATCCTACGCACAACGAGCTTTTTTTTTTCAAATATATGCAAATATAAGTGAGAGTTTGTGTGTGCCTTGTTTTTGCCTTCGTGCCTACGAGTACGAGTGTGCTGTGCGCGTACGCACACACAAATACGTACCTGGTATACAAAACGCACAGCAGTACTCGTATTAATAGTAATTTGTATAGGACCGTTTGAACTATGGATCAAAACGAACGATCCGACCTTGTGATGGAACCCACATATGCGTGCGTGCCCCCCCCCCAGCAGATCCCAATAGTGCTTTGCTTTTTGCGTTGGGGGCGGGGGTGGGGGGGGGGCAGGGGGGCAGGCACACGCGTTGTCAACGTCTATACCACCACCGCCCGAAGCAGCTCGTACGCACGAGTGATACTTTGGCACCTTTTGCTGTTTGTTTTATCATAGATCGGGCGGTCGCCGTGTCTTTTTGCTGTTTGTATCGTACCTTTTTTTTTTAGGCTCCCGAGACATGGGTCGTGTGTTGTGTGACTGTTGTTTCGGCAAAGCATCGTAAATATACTGCTTTCTGTATAGTCGGATTTTTCTTTTCATCGATTGTCACATTTGAAATGTACGTACAGCAGTACCTGGTACTTGTTTTGTCGCGTATGTATTGCTGCTGCTTCCCTATGTATGAAGCGATAGTAAAAGTGTGCATCTTTCGTGTTTTTTTCTCTCTGCGTCCCCGAGCTCACTCCAGTCGTGATCCATCATTAACATCAACAGCAACCACATTGATAGAAGACGACGATATGTTTCCTCGTCCCTTTTTCGTTGTTTTTTCCTGTGATGGCTGTGCTGCGCGTGCTGCTGCTGTTGTGATCTGCCATGATAATTTTACTCAATGAATCACGGCGAGTTGAACTATTTCTAAGAACAGCAGCAGCAGCAGTGTGATAAGTGATAGGACGATAGTCACGTGAAAGGATGTGCAAGTAAAAGCGTGGCAAACTTCCCAGGCAATTGCCAAAATGAGGTCGAAAGACGACTCATCAAGTCTAGTCACTGGATTATTTAACCCCACGCTATATGATAAAATGCCCTGCGGGTGTCTGCGACGACCTTCGTCGTACGTACGCAGAGTGTGCAGCAACAACGAAAAAAAATACGACCACGGGCATTCCGTAATACGAGTACGTAGGAGCTATCATAGCTGCCGCAAGCCTAACCATGCCCTCCCGATACTGCTGCCCACTTTCCGTGCCGGTGCTTGTTAACCGAACCGTTCCACAGGTTGGATGGAGCCCGCTGCACTACGCCGTATTGGGCGGGCATGTGGCCGCGGTCGAAGCGCTGCTGTGCGCGGGAGCATACCCGTGCTTCCGTGATAACCACCTGATCTCGCCCTTGCATCTCGCTTCCACTCAAGCTGGAGACAGGGTTACTTTTCAGCGCATTGCGGAGCTGCTCGGTCCCTCCGCCCTGCTAGCACGAGATGAGGTCAGTACTACTGCTGCTGCTGCTGCTGTGCCTGCTGCGCACTGCGAGTTAGTTGTAGAGCTTACTACCGGAAGCAGGTTTTTTGTTGAGTGCTTTTGGGTTTTTATTATGCATGTTTTTTCATCTCTTGGTGCGTGGTGTGTGGTCTCTTTGGTCTGTTTTTTTGTCGCCGCGTCTTTCGATTTGACTTTTTGGCTTTTTCGAGGGGCCTCGTGTTGCTTTTTTTGTTTTGTGTTTTTTCGGGGAGCTTTTTTTAGTCTTGAGCGGGGAGCAGGGGAGGGAGGACTGGACGGACGTAGGGACGGACGGACGGACGGCTTTCGTTTGTCTCGTCGTGCGCATTTACTGCCGAGTGCTTGCTGCATGTTGGCTTCGTGGACCACCCTACTATTGGTGACAAAATAAAGTAGAGTGTTGGATCACCAATAACTATCCGATGGGATTCGAAAACAGCAAAATTAATATGCCGTACATAGAAAATACTTGAACAGGCTCGTACTCGTACAAAGTACGGCTATGAACTACTGGTATGATGCTCCCTCTACTGCTGCTGCTTTATGTGGCCCGTCATTGTTGACCTTTGCTCGATACTCTCTTGTTCTGTCAGACCTCTTGGTTGCTGTTGATAATGCTGCTGTTGCACGAGTATTGCTGCTGCTGCTCTGCGGTACAGCAGTACGAGAGTTGTGCTCGTAAGTGCTGCCTGTTTATGGTGTTTTTTTGGCAAGTGGGGCTGCAGCTGTTGCTGTTCTGTAGCTTCTTGAGTCTCTGATCAACTCACTCCCATCAAAATCGAAAGATGCGGCATTTATCGGTAATTAATACATCATAATATATCAACAGATTGACTGTTGACTGTTGATGTCGGCCGGGTACATACATTACGCTCGATGTATGCATGCGCGCGTGCACGCCCACACCCAATGCCGCATTATTTTGTATGTTTTCTTTCTGTAAAATAGTGATGATAATTTAATACAACAGCAGCAGTACTCGTACCTTGCGTTTTGATTTTTGACCTTTGATGTCCATCCTTTTTTTTCTCACGTATATCACACTCCACGCTGAAAAAATTATCACGAAAGTTAATATCAATGACTTGCTTCTATAATACCAGGTAGCTTGTATAAAATACGATATATAAAATAACTTACATTTTTGTGCATGTCGCACATTGGGGCAGACACTTTTGATTGGTCGCTCGAGGTCACTCTTGGTTTAATCTCTACATTCGGTGTTCTGTCATGTTGGTTGTCAAGAGGGCGATTGTGTCTCCGACGAACGAACAACCAAGCCTTTTGCAGTTGCTCGTTTTTTTCTTTAGTTTTTTTGTTTCCCTCTTGTCATGTGTTTTGCAGGTAGATCGCTCGGAACTGTTTGGCTTGTTCTTTCTTAGGGGCACGCTCTTAGCTTGGCTTGGCTTGCTCGCAGCTGCTCTTGGACATTCTGCCTCTCGCCGCCCCCCATCTCTGGTTCCCGCCTCCCCTTCACTCAATACAAGGCCGAATTTCTCCTGTTTCCTTCTTTGTGTTCGTAAAAAGTCGCAAAACCTGCGAATGCATCGTACATGACGTTCCGTTTGGGCATGGCATTAATATACGTATTTTTGTGTTTGTGTTTTGGGTGCTAACATGTGACGTTATTATGTGTGCCGAATATCAAATTTTCAGTTTTCCAAATATATTTATATTTAAACCTATAATACCTGTGGTGGCAAATTCTTGTGTACCCCCTTACGTATATAGTGGTAATGGTGTAAAAATATAGATCAATAAATAATGTGGCTTTGCCGTTCGGGTAACACATGCAGCATGCACACAGTAGTAGTAGTACGCCTGTCTACGACGGCTTGCTGTCGTACCCTCTGGTGTGTCACGCATGCCCTGCCCCTCCTCCCCCCCCCCCCCCCGCCTCAAGGCGTGTGTACGTTAGCTGGCAAAGGTGTGCATATAATGTGTGGGAGGGAGTCCCTCCGCTCTCGGCTTATCTAACATTTCTTTTAGTCGCACCATGGATATATGTACCATGTACGTACCGTTCTCGAAACGTTGTTTTACCTTGTACCAGGTAGAGCGGTATAAGCACATTTACATTCATTTCTGTTTTTCGTCGCACGCCAGACTTTCGACTTTTACATAGGAAACGTGAGAGAGGCTGGAAATTGGAAATTGACGAGAAAGCGTGCTGTGCGCTTTCTGAAATTTATGTTGCGGTGGTGGTGGTGAAAATATAGTTCAAAAACACTCCGCACGCAGGAAACTGCTGTTCTGGTTTTCGGTTTCGGAGCACGGCGGCTAGGGCGTCATCCGTTCCACTCACACACACATCCCTACTGGTGTAGCACGAGCAAATCCCTAGATATATCGTGTAGCTGTAACGGTATATCGCTATATAGAAGCTATTATGGATTGACGAGGATGAAACATTACTCGACAGGTGGTTTTCGTGGTGTTGGTGGTGATCAGACTAGACTCTGTCGGAGGTCGGAGCAATCAAAAGTAGCCATTTTTTGTTGTTTTTTATTTTCCATGTCGTGTGCCCTCATCTTTTTTTTTGTTTGTCTCGCGCCCCCCGCGCCAGCTCAGTTCGGACGTACGGCCAGCCAGCGCAGCACGCACAGCTACCGGAAGTTGATGTCGACCTCACCTCATATCTACCGCCTATACCGTCCATCAAAAGTAGCCACTTTTTGTTTTTTGTTTTCATGTCGTGTGCCCTCATCTGTTTTTTGGTTGTCTCGCGCCCCCCGCGCCAGCTCAGTTCGGACGTACGGCCAGCCAGCGCAGCACGCACAGCTACCGGAAGTTGATGTCGACCTCACCTCATGTCTACCGCCTATACCGTCTGTCTGTGCGGTCATTTGATCGTTTCGGTCACCGATCACTTTTTACAGAGAAAAAGCCCGGTACCGTCCTTCCACCATCCATTGCCTTTTTTTTTTTTTTTTGCTTGTACCAGTACGACGCAGACCAGGTGTTCATGTGTTCACATTTTATTTTTATTTTTCGTTTACATATATATATATGTATACGAGTGCTCTAAAACTGATCTGTTCTGAAATGAATGCATCGGGTCCGATTCTCGCCAGATAAACGGAGGGATGTTTCATGATTTTCTTCGCTTATTCATGTCAGTTTCTTGTGATGAACGCTGCCTCTATAACATGTATTATATCATATGTAGGACGATGACCCTAGGCGATGGCAGATTTTTAGAAGCATCTCTGGCAGATAAATAGAAGGAAGAAGCTGAAACAACTCCATTTTCTGGTCGGACGATCCTTCTGATACACATGTTCTGTCGTTGCTTTTTTATTTCTCTCGCGTGTGATCATATCATGAATACTGGTATAGTATCATATAATACCAACAAGTAAGTGTGGATGAGCGGATGAGCCCACGTGGTGAAGTCTACTATTCCGCAGACAAGTTGATGACTACGTACGTACGATCTGAAAATTGATGACGCTGAACTAAAAAACAGCCGACAGACACGCGCGCCCATCTTGACGACTAATACCGTCGCCTCGCGAGGCATTAACTCCTACCTGACTGGTGTATTTTCAACGTTTCGCTTGATTTAAGACTTGAAAAAAATTGCCGCGAAAAACAATTTGTCCCAATAAGTCTGGGTTGGGTGAGACAAGAACGTAACTACGGAACACAAAACACGTTGTACCACAGGTACTATATTAATACCTGTACGCCCAACACGACTGCTGTGTGTTTTTTTTTTATCCCATCGGCGATGAATATATCAATCTGCCGAAAGCCACTGCTGAGAGATAAAAGGACTACAGTAAGTCAACTTTTGTGTTTTGAAGCAAATTACTTCGAAGGCTCTCTCTCTCGTACTTTCTTTGGATCCCTTGGGTGGCGGTCCCTCTTTTTTCTTTTGTTTTTTTTTTTCATGTTTTTTATCATGCTGACCCTGACACCTCTCGTTCACGTCACGAAAATATTTCAGCAGGTACATATAATAGGACCTCTTTATTTCCCTCGCTCTCCTTGTTACCCCTTTTTTCCTTCCACATGTCATGCCGCACGTAACAAATCGTTCCCGCCACGAAAACTTACCCCCCCCCCCCCCCCCCCCCCCCCCCTACATTCCATCCCTTCCTTTTTTTGCAAAACCAACAGCTGGAGCAAACACCTCTTCATGTAGCATCCTCATGTGGTAACCGCGGCGCGGTGGCCGTTCTCCTGGACCTTAACGCCGACCCCGAGGCAACCGACCGCAAAGGCCGGACACCGGGGCAGTCGTTCCTGCGGCAGGTGTCGAAGCGCGCGCGCGCCGACATCCGCGCCTCTCTGGCCGACGCCGTCGAACGTCGGACCAACGCGGCGGAGGCCACCGCGGCCGCTGCGAGTTTCGGGGATGGTTCCGGCTCGTCCCCTGTTTTTGTTATGTCGGCGTTGGCGTCGTCGTTGTCTGGCGCGAGTACTTCCAGCTCGAACTCGAGTTCGTCCGGGGCGGGTGCTAGTGGTGGTGGTGCTATGGCGTCTTCCGTGTTGTCTGCGATGTCCGCGTCCGGCGACCGTTCTTCTCTCGCGACGGCAGCGGCTGCGGCGGCTGCCTCCACGAAGGTGGTGATGAGAAGGGCGGGGTCGACGAGCAGCTACGAGGAAGCAGCTCCGGTCAAGAGGCCTTCGATGCTCAGCCTGCTGCCGGCGTGGGGGGGGAACGGGCGTGGGGCGGGAGGAGCCAGCGAAAAGGGAGGGGAAACCTCGTTCCGAACCGCCTTTGCCGTGTTGTAGGAGGGGGGAGGGCATCCTGCTCTCATCCCCTGGTGAAACAGAGCAGAGGCTTTTTTTTTCGTCCCCTTTGGGTGTTATGTCTGCTTTTTTGTCCCCAGAGGTGAAAATGGGATCTCTGCGATTGTGCGGAAGTTTTTTTTTTTAGAGCGAGATGTGGGAGGGGGTGTGAGGGGAGCGAGGGGGTGGGCGGTTCAAAAAGTTTGTTTTTTTGCACCCGGTGAAAGGTGGGCCCGGTTGTGTGTGCGTTAATTTTGTGCTAAAAGCGCTGGCGACGTGTTTTGCGAAAAACCAGAGAATTTGGCAGGTGGTTTGGGTGGTGGGGGGCGGGTGGGAAGGGAGAGGAAGAAGTGTGTTTTGGTTGTTTTTTTGCTCTCATTATCTCAGGAGTAGGTATTAGGTGTACGTTTGACCGGGATTCCTTTTTTTTTTTTTTTTTTTGAACTGCGAAAGTTTTGTGGGGAGTTGTGTGCGTGGCGTGCGTGCAGTGCATGTGTAGGTGTATTTTTTATAGTTTTTTGTTTTCTTCCCTTTCCTTTTTTGCACGTTTTTTACGAGCCTATTCGATGGAACAACTTTTTTTCTCCCCTACGCGGAGATGGCATTGATTGCTGTCAAAATCACGCCAAAAGACCATCACCGAGCGGGCGAGAAGCCATCGCTGGCATTACTCATGTTTTATGGGCATCTCGCTGCAGGAGCCGCGCGCTACTTGGATGTCTGACTTTTATTGGACGTACATGCCTTTGCCAGAGGGAACTAGAGAGAGAGAGAGGCGTGTTACCGTAGGGAGGGTGTTGTGTTTGTGATTGCCGGCGTTTTCCTGAGTTACATGAGGGGGAAAACCCCCCCCCCCCCCCCCCCCCCCCCCCCCTCCTTTTTTTCCTGCCCTTTCCCCTTCTGCCGATTATGGTGATGGCGGAGCGGAATATTTTTTCCGTTTAGTGTTAAGTTATGTCGATGTTGCAGTTTATCGGTGTCACTCCTAGGTTTTTCGGGAGAGGAGATAATTGGATGGACCCGCGGGGTTATTCCTCTCTCTCCCCCCCCCCCCCCCCCCACCTCAACAGTACCCTCAGATCTATCGAGATTTCATCTTCCGAGCTTTAAATTTGAGATCGTACTATTGCTGCAGCAGCGCAGAGACTGACGGGAGCTGCAAGGTAGGGGGGAAGGGGTTTCCAAAAAAATGGGGGGGGGGGGGGGGGGGGGCTAAAGTTGTGGGTGGGTCGCGAAGAAAGGTCAAAATCTTGTTCTTTTTTTTTTTTGTTAGATTTTTTTTTCGTTTACTCCGTAGTCGCGTCTTTTTTTGTTGCGGCGTTGTGAAATAGTGCGTGTTTATTATCGCTGAAAGGAGAGGGCGAGCTTTTGTGACAGGTCCCTCCCCCCCCCCTTAAGACACGCGTGATAAACGAAAAACGCAACCTTTCGGAGAGGATTTTTTTGACGATTTTCTTCAAACCAAGAGGGAGAGAAAAGGAAGGAAGCGCAATGATGATGAATGGGTGGCTGTTTTCGGGGAAAATTCCGTCGAGACTTTTCCTCAAGACACGGCACTTGATCGGCGTCGGCGTCCTTTATTTTTCTCTCTTTTGTCGAGTAAAATCAGCTTATTATGAGAGATTTGATCCGAGGAATGACTGATGTTGGTGCATTTTTTTGCGTGTTGTACGGGTACTCGAAAACCGGTTTTACATTATGATTTTTTTCCCGCCGCCGATGCCGTGATGCATGCACCCATACCAGCATGCATCATGCGAAACGCCGCATGTACATAAGAACAGGGGTCCGGGGGTTGTGGGCCGTTGTTTGTACGTGTGAGATGTTGAATGAGAGGGGGCCGTGCGTTGGATGGTTGAATTAGGGCATACCAGGTATAGCTTAGAATGCGTGTTTTTGAATTTTGTTACGTCGTATCACTCTCGTGCGTCAAAGGTTTCAATCGGTAGAGGGAATCATCCTGTCGTCGCTTTTTGCTTGTTTTCTTGGGTTTTGTTTTCTCGAAAATTGGACGTTGCCGGTGTATAACGTCCTCTCTTTTGTCTTAACCCCCCCCCCTCCCCCCCCCCCCCCCCCCCCCCCCCCCCCCACCCCCATCTGCTGGTGGGGGGGGGGAGGGTGGGGGGGACAGGGTAGGGTATGAGAGTTAATACTAAAAACTAAAAAAAAAAGTTTGCGGTTGTCTAAAGCCAGACCCGTCCTTGTGGGAGAGGGAGGGAGGGACGCGGCCGATTTGACTTGAAAAGTAGAAAATCGGGAAAAAGAACGAGTCGTGTGTGTGAGTGAAATGTCTTTTTTTTGTTTTTTTTTTTTTGCTCCTATTTTTAGCAAAAGTGGGTGTTGTTCCTCGCGCGCGCCGGGCGATGATCCTGGCCTACATAAAAGAGCCGCCATTTTGTACACACGCATTGCAAGTGGTCTGGCTTTTTTTTTCGTGTGTGTGTGTGTGGTGTTGGGGGTTGGGGTTGTTGGGGGGGGGGGGGGGGGGGGGGGGGGGGGGGGGATTTGGAGGGGTTTCGGCGGCGACGATGGTTTGTTTTGGTACGCCTAGCCTGCCGGAGTTGGTTATAGAGGCGTTGGATGGATTGATGGTACGCACGCTTTTCACGCCCCGCTACGTTTTCGTCTACAGTAGAGGATTTTTTTTTTTTTTTTTCTTCTCTTTTCTTGTCTTGAAATCGCGCTCCTGGTCGAAATAAAAATAGGGAAGTGTTCGTGTATACGCGCGGGGTTTTTTGGTTGACTCGGCCAAGATCCGAAGCTTTGAATGTCGGCGTGGGAGAATTACCAGGTTGTCTTTTATGAAATAGATCGATGAGGTGCGTCGGGCATGAAAAGAAATTGGTCGATGTGAGCAAAAGCTAGTTTTTTTTTTTTTTTTTCGTTTTTTCGTTTTCTTCTTCCGACTTTTATTTTCTTGGTTCCTTTTTTTTCGCGTCTTGTTAAAAGAGGCGTTTATTGATTTATCGACGCTAGCTTAGCTATTATTGTAGGCCGAGAGAGCCATCCCTCAAGGGGAGTTCGAAAAACACGCCACATTGAGGAGGAGGGGGTCGGGGGTGTACAACATAAGGGGTGTAGTAAGTACCCTGTGAATTATATTATGCTTCCCACTACCACAAAAGACAAGAGTATGTCGCGGTGCGTAGTAGTGAGTATTCTTTCTATTACACGTGCCGTGGTTTTTGCACCGATTCGGTTTGGAGACAAGGATTGCCTACCTACTACGTGTAGTACCAAGGTATGGTCGTAAAATGTACGAGGGATTTTTCGGGTAAAATATGCTTGCGCCATAAATCCCAATTTTCCTCAACATTTGGTTTTCGATCAGTTGATTGATGGCGATCAAATAATAGGCTACTGGACGAGTGAGAGGCCCTATTTTTCGTACAGTACTAGGTAGGTTACACTGACTACTGGTGGATGGTGGAAGGAAAAAACAAATCCTGACAACGCAAAGACAACAAAACAAGTCCGTCTTGACCTCTTTTTTTTTGTCTTTTTATTCCCGACCCCTTTTTTTGAACGTACGTAGTAGGTAGAGAAACGAAAGGAAGCAATAAAAGCTGCTTTGATTTGGTTTTTGTTTATTGCCTTTTTTTTCTCGTGCAAGCTTCTCCTGTGTGGCTTGACAAGAATGTAGTTGGGTGTGATTTCAATACTCAACACGAGGAGGCTGGGGAGAGGAGAGGATGGTAGATGCAGCAAAAAAGCAAAGAGGGAAGTAGAAGAGGAAAAAAAATGGCAAAACAAATGAGAAATAATATAAACTACGAAGTCAATATTTATTATGTACGTACGTGTTGCGTACGACAAACAACCTGTTTTGTTTTGTCTTCGCGTCTCATTATATCGTGCAATTATTTTATGAGAATATGCAGCGCTTCTTTTTTTGTTCATCCTTTTGAATTCATTTTGCATTGAACAATGCATTTTACTTGATTACCGGTCTTCGGTTTTGTTTCAAGACGATTCGACGGGCAGTCATTAATATTGGTGTCGCGCATGCCTCCGATTGAAATAAACAAAAAGCAACGCGTGTGTGTGTGTGTTGTGTGTTTTTGCATCACATTATTCTTCCTAAGCCAATGAAATCGCGTCGTTTGCTTTCGAATTTTTCAACGCAAACACCGCTCACTTTTCGCAAAATCACGTGGTGTGTGTACGTGCTGTAGTGTGTAGTATATGATAGCAATGCTTCTCTATGTGCATTTATTTGTGCACACAATTGCTTTGGTCAATTTATTTTTTGCTTAAGGGCAGCATCGGCCCTGCTGGAGAGAACCCACATAATCCCACCACAAGTACCTCGAAACCCTCGTATGATACCAATCTATGTACATAACTCCAACCCTTTATTTTAACTGTTTTACGTACTACTACTACTACTGCACCAGGGATGATCAGGGGCGGCCGAAACAGTCTTTTTTCGACGGCTCGCATAAAAAATGGTCAGAATGGAAAACAAACCGGACCGCTGTGATCACGGGACGATTTACGGAGGAGGGAACCATTTATTGTTTTTTCATTTTTTTTTCCCATTTTTGATCACTTGGTTTTAAAGACCCACCCCCCTGTCCAGGAAACAGTTTGTTTTTTCGTTCAATTTTTTCCAGTTTTTTTTGTTTACTTGGTTTTCAACAACTTTTTTTTCATATTCTTCTATATTTTTTTTTCATTTCTTCTATTTTTGATCACTCGGTTAAATCGTTCCGCCGTGATCACAGCGCTCTCCGATTTGTTTTCCATTCTGACCACTTTTGATGTGACTCGTCGAAAAAAGACTGTTCCGAGCGCTCCCCTGACAGCACTCTGTAAACAGAAACAAAGCTAAATCTTAGTCAAATTCCAAGTGTTTTGTTCTCAAATCGGGAGTGCACTCCTGAAAACGTTTTTTAAGCTCAAAGTCGGGCGGGGGTGCGGGGGGGGGGAGGGGACAGATCATGATCTAGATAATCTACAGACAGACGACGTATGTATCATGATCTACAGATCATATATAGGCCCCACGACTGTACGTAAACAGTGTGTTACCGATATTATGACCGCCGTGTATCAAACGGCTGCCTTATACAGGCCTACTGTGCTGCTGGCTGTGTTACTATATATGATATGTCGTACCAGGCACCAGGTATTCATTTCATCGCTACGAGTATACACCGATGGGTTTCATGACCAAAGCATTGCAACATACCGGTACTATCTGTACCCCTCGCTGTGAAGTACCGGTATATACGTAGTGGAGGATGGTCTGATATGTTATCATATATACCATGCATGGTATTCATTTGTGTGGTACTCCTACGGGTAGTCTCTACTTGTAGAACTATGCTCCTCTTTACATTTCGTATGATGCTCGTACAGAAAGGGAAAACAAAAATCAAGTCAGGTGTGACACCGAAACTTGGAAATTCCGCAGATTTAAGTGAGAACTTACCGGTAGTACCGCAAAACCTCCCAATGTTGAAACCGCTCGTTGCAAGAACCGCTGCCGAAAAACCTTGCGAAAACACATGCAGGGTTTCAACAACAAAATCGAGGCGTTACCCACCAAAAGCCAGCACAAAAATCTCGAAACAGCAGGAAAAAAGTGCACACCGCGTGTGATTTTGAGAACCGCCGAGAACCTGGTATATACTGGTATTACACATCCCTGATTATTAGTACTGTACCAGTACGTACTAACTCGTACATATGTATAATATATGTGCTACGAAAACATCCATCCATTGTTCCCTATGGTCTGTTCCACTTGTTTCGTAGTGTTACACGCACACCTGTGCGTGTCTGCAAGCATCGTGGGGGGAAGAGGTGGAGGATCATGGCACTACCTCTCTTCCAACCCCCCCCCCCTCCCCTCCACCCGGCAAGCAACACATCAGTACGCCCCCCCCCTCCCTTGGGTTGGGTTGGTGTCGGTTGGCAACGACGCTGTAAAACACGCCACTCGCTGCGTGAGCTAGACAACCAGGGTGCCGTTTTTTTTTTGTTCTTTTTTTTTGGCGGTCACCAAATACTGGCGGTCGAGTAGATCATTTGTGCGGGGTGGAGAACCTTTGTTCCGCACAAGGGGAATGGTCGTATCACGTAGTGTTAATATGGTACGGCGTCCGCGAGGCAGTTACATAGTAAAACCCATTGCTGTCTCCGGAAGTGGCCACACCAGAAATTAAATTAACTCTTCGAAGCTGTCGTCCATATGCAAGTCCGCCTCAGAGGCGGTTCTTAGCAGGATGCAGCTCACCCTCCATGCGACTCGCCCAATACCTCACGGCGTTTCGCGCTTGGTGCAAGCAATGTCTGCCTGGTTGGTGAAAACCCAACGCGCTCCGTCCCGGCATTGTAGGGATGCGAGGGTCTATGGTCATATGACTACGGCCATGCATGACAATGAGTACACCCCCCCCGCGCAATGTTCCGTCTCGAAAGAGATGCGTGGTCAATGCTCAAATGACTAAGGCAAGCAATACATGGGTTCATTGGCCTTCGCGCTTGCTTGTGGTGTAGGCAATGCCTGCCTGGTAGGTGAAAACCCGACGTGCTCTGCCCCCCGGCATTGTAGTGATGCAAGAGGATCTATGGTCATACGACTATACGGCGATCATGCATGACAAAATGAGATTACCGAAGACCTTCTATGTAGTAAGTGGAAACAACGCAATGAGCGCCCAACTGTTGGAGGTGTCTCTATTAGGACTTATATCATATAGGAACGGTGCTCCCCGTCTCGCAAGGGATGCGTGGCCAATGGTCAAATTACTAAGGCAGTGAGCAACACATGAATACGCCCCCTCCCCTCCCCTCCCTCCCCTCTAACCCGTAAACATAAATACAACTCGGTGGCGGGGGGGGGGGGGGGGGGGGGAGGGGGGGGGGCGCATCACCTGTTGGCTCTACGTAGATAGAAGGTGGGGGGAAAAACTAAAGAAAGGATGGATGTATGTAGAAATTGTGATGAATGTCAGGGAGGGGGTCTTCTCGAGGGGAAGAAAGGCAAAAAAAAAAATGCAACCAATAACCCCCCCCCCTCCCCTGCGCTACCGGTCGATATAGTTGAATTTTCCTGGAACTTTCTGCGAAAACCAAACAACGTGCCGGTTGGGGCATTCATTTTTTTATATTATACCCCTCCCCGGTGGAATCCTTTTTTTCTCAGTAATCTCTGCTTAGAAATGAACATGTATGCATATCATATGTATAATGCGGATACAATGTGTGTGTGTTGTTCTTCACTTAATTTTGCTGCTACTGCTGTACATATCCATGGAAGATATAATGTAATATATGGTACAGCAGTAGTAGTACGTACAATCTATTTAGCACCATAATGCCAGGTAGCAGGGACGAGGCATGAACATATGTTATTACGGAAGACCGTACATGGTAAGTAGGACCTACGGCACAAACAAAAACCTATACGTTTCCCTATTTTTACTATTAATAACAATATTTGGTCCTCTTTACTAGTGTTTACTATGGTCCCTCCCCCGTAATCGTATTTTTACTCATCAACAATTGAAAAAGCTTTGGATGCGTTACTTTTAACATATATACGACGGACGCCACCTGATACCCTCGAGCAGCGAACGGCAGAAAACTTACACGGAATTATGTGCCCTGGTGCCCTGGTACTACCTTGTACCCCTGGTACACACAGACAGCAGGATTGTACCAGCAGGTATACAAATGTACGTCTTACCGACATTCTGCGAAGTTTCAAACGTTCTATTATATCTAGCGGAACAACCGAACCCGGTTTCTGAAGAGCGTCTACGTACATACGACCGATCGCATTTTGAAGTCGGTGTGACGCGGGGGAACCGCAGCTCCTATCATACTCCAACACGCGTCGAACATACCTGATACCAAGCTCTTCTCGTATGCATTATGTTAGCTAGATTTCTTCCAATTTTCATGGCGTTTTTTTCGTTCACTCAAAACACGATACAAGCAGTTTTAAGGTACAAGCCTTAACCCATTCAGAACTGAAAAAAAAATTCCCACACTAAATTCCAAGTAGTTTGTCCCCAACATCGTGGGACCGGGTTTGTTAAGGGGTTAACCCATTCCCACACTAACTCCAAGTAGTTTGTCCCCAAAATCGTGGAACCGGTTTGTTAAGGGGTTAACCCATTCCCACACTAATTCCAAGTAGTTTGTCCCCAAAATCGTTGGACCGTTTCTTAAGGGATTAACCCATTCATATCAGAAAAAAAAATCCCACACTAGTTCCAAGTAGTTTGTCCCCAAATATGTGGGACCAGTTCTTAACGGGTTAACAAACCCAAAATCGTGCCGGAATTTCCAATTTTCGTGTTGCTATATTTTTGTTGTACCGTTAGGCCCGTGGGGTTTTTCATCGTATATACGTACATATTATATGTCATATAATATATACGAGCACTTTTGTTGTCCTCCGAAATCAGTTTTTAACTTACTATTAGTATAAAGCCTGTATATTAAAAAAAAAAAAATGAAAAACAACGGCTGTGAGATCGAGGGTTTCGTCGAAACTCATCATCTTTGCTAATAGCTGAGTGGGATACTTCGATCGCGCGTACTTACGGGTTTTATATATCCTTATCATGCAGGATGTACATCCTGTATGAGGAGGACACAATCTGAGGCTGTAGAATTCAGGAAGCGTGTGTCTATTTGTGGGGGGGGGNGGGGGTGTACTCATGTCGTGCACGGCCGTAGTCATATGACCATAGACCCTCGCATCCCTACAATGCCGGGACGGAGCACGTTGGGTTTTCACCAACCAGGCAGACATTGCTTGCACCAAGCGCGAAGCGCCGTGAGGTATTGGGCGAGTCGCATGGAGGGTGAGCTGCATCCTGCTAAGAACCGCCTCTGAGGCGGACTTGCATATGGACGACAGCTTCAATGAGTTAATTTAATTTCTGGTGTGGCCACTTCCGGAGCAGCAATGGGTTTTACTATGTAACTGCCTCGCGGATGCCTTACCATATTAACACTACGTGATACGACCATTCCCCTTGTGCGGAGCAAAGGTTCTCCACCCCGCACAAATGATTTACTCGACCGCCAGCTTGGTGACCGCCAAAAAAAAAAAAAAGAACGGCACCCTGGTTGTCTAGCTCACGCAGCGAGTGGCGTGTTTTACAGCGTCGATGCCAACCGACGCCAACCCAACCTATCAATATATACATATTTAAGGGGGGCTTTGAAGGGGGGGGGGGGCGTACTCATTCGTTGTTTGCCTAGTCATTTGACCATTGACCACGCATCCCTTTCGAGACGGAGCACCGTTCCTACTCCTAATAGAGACACCTCCAACGTTTGGGCGCTCATTACGTTGTTTCCATGCACTACAAAGAAACGTTTTGCTAATCCTATCCCCTTCCTGTTTCGCCGCCTGTGGCCACCATCTATCTCCTAAGATAGCGATCGTTTTCTCGCTACCATTTATTAATAGTGTACCAAACTTCTCCATGTCACATTCCTCTATTTTCCTCATTTCCTCTTCTAACACACCCCGTTCCTCCTTGTACACTTCACATTCTCCCACTACGATGTGAATTCTACTCTCTATTGCTTTGTCACATGGGCACATCTGTGCATCTACGTACCTCCTCCTCCTCCTCCTCCTCCTCCTCCCGGCTACTGGTATACCCTTTTCTTCTTTCTGGCAGGTCCAGGTGAGGGTGATAGACAAACACACTCATGGCATGGGGGGCTCATGGCATGGGGGGGGGTGTAGTTGTATGGCCAAAGACCCTCGAACCCCCATATCTACAACGCCGGGAGGGAGCATGTAATGTCGGGGAGGCAGGAAGGCAGGCAGGCAGGCAGGCGTTGCTGGTGCACCAAGCGCCAAGCGCGAAGCGAAACTTGAGGCATAAGGCGAGTCGCACGAAGGGCGAGCCTTTTGCATCCTACCACTAAAAACTAAGAAGCGCTTGTGAGGCGGACTTTCTTGCTTGTGGATGACACACCCTCCCCCCCCCGCATACACACACTAAGACGCATGCTACGATAGAGGTGCACCATGTTTTTGCTGAGCTCCTCACCTAAGGAGCGTCACGCCTCACCGAAAAAAAAAGATTTTGGAGGAAAATAAAAGTGCTGCCGGACGAGAAATCTCATGACCGGAAGTATACTCTGAAACATTATTCGTCACAAAAATGAAAAAAAACGACGAATTTGGGTTAAGGAACCCGATCGTTCAGAAAACGATTCAGCCAAAAAGTGCTACGACCTCTACCGTAGCACGCGTCACAAACAGGAACGGGATAATATATAAAACAATAAAAAACAATGCAACCCTTTGGAGGGGAGAGAGGGGGGTGTGCTCATTAGCCGCATGTCATGCATGGCCGTAGTCGTATGACCATAGGCCCTCGCATCCCTACAGTGCCGGGACGGAGCATGTCGGGTTTTCACCGACCAGGCAGACATCGATTGCTAGCACCAAGCGCGAAGCGAAACGTGGGGTGTTCGGCGAGTCGGATGAAGGGTAAGAGCTGCATCCTACTAAGAACCGCTTGTGAGGCGGACTTGTATATACTTCGTATATGGATGACAGCTTAAATTGAGTTAATTTCATTTCCAGTGTGGCCATTTCCAGAGACAGCAATGGGTAATACTATGTATATGTCTCTCGGGTGCCTTACCATATACACACTACGTGATACGATCATTCCCCTTGTGCGGAGTAAAGGTTCTCCATCCCGCACGAGTTATCTAACTCGACCGCCAGCTGTGATCGACCGCCAAAAAACAGAACGGTACCCTGGTGGTCTAGCTCATGTAGTGAGCGGCATGTTCTACAGTGCCGTTGCCAACCGACGCCAACCCAACCTATATATAATATAGGGGGGGCGGCGGCTGTACTCATGTCATGCATGGCCGTAGTCGTGGGGGGGGGGGGGGTGTTATCGGGCGCAAGGGCAGTCGTGCGATGGCGAGATAAGAAAAAAAAAACACGAAGAGAACAAAAAAAAAACGGGAAAAAAACGTGCTGAGCGCAGAAAGGTTGGAGGTTGTCTCGTTTAAAGGAGGAGAAGGACAGGACTAGGAACGGTGCAGGTTGTTCCGTCTCGAAAGGAACGCTGTTAACCGCAACGGTCAGATGGCTCAAGGCGAGGCAAGCGAACCAAATTAGTATATCATACACCCTCCCCTCCGCCACCCGCCCCCGCCCCCGCCCCCGCCCCCCGCCCCCTGACCCCCCCCCCGCTGTGACGTGAGCGGGTGGTCAATGTAGAAAGCATTGGCCGTATTATACCTATATACCATTTACCGGTACGTCAACTATAATATGAAAAAAAAACACGGAATTCTTCCAAATTAGTACCGGTAGTTACTTCCCCCCCCCCCCCAAAAAATAAATAAATGAATCTACACTAAAGTACCACTCTGACCCAATATATAAGCAACATTTTGACTACATGTTGATATGCAAACGGTCCTTATATTCTGAGTCAGAGGTGGCATTACTGCATATGGAACGGATGGATGGATGGATGGATGGATGGATGGATGGCGAACGAGGGAAGGAGAGAGTTTTAGAAGCTCATCATGATCATGTACGGCATATACGTACGATATTTCAGTTGAGGTAATATACCTGGTACCCTGTGATGGTACATAGGGAGAGCGGGTATTTCGAAGGGAAGAAGGGCAAACTTACAGCCCCCTACCCCCCCCGCCTCCTCCTCCTCAGGAAGTCGTCACACCAGAAATTAAATTAACTCATTGAAGCTGCCATCCATATGCAAGTCCGCCTCACAAGCGGTTCTTAGTAGGATGCAGCAGCTCACTTCATGCGACTCGCCCAACACCTCACGGCGCTTCGCGCTTGGAGCTAGCAATGTCTGCCTGGTCGGTGAAAACCCGACATGCTCCGTCCCGACATTGTAGGGATGCGAGATGCGAGGGTCTATAATCATACGACTACGGCCATCCACGAAAATGAAGTACACCCCCCCCCCCTCCCTCGATCCATCCTCCTCCTCCTCCTCCTCCTCCTCCTCCCCTATCTTTTTTTTGTTCAGAATCACTTTTTGATAAACTAGGAATATCCTTAAATGAACAATAATACTTTATTTTGATTTTTTCACAATAGTACCTTAATTAGTTATCAACATTTTAAGTTAGGTACGTACTGAAAACCAAGTTTAATCAATCCCCCCCCTCCTCCTCCTCCTCCTCCTCCTCCTCGCTGCCGGTCGGTGTTGTGTGGTTCAACGTAAAAGACAAGACCATTGTATTAATAATATATACCGCTTTGTGCCCTAAGTATAAAGACCGCTTGATCATGAACATGAGTATACAAAGGGTCATAATATTCCGGGACATATTTGGTGTATCATACGTGCGTACGTGTATCATCGTAGTGATACACCAGGTGCCAGGTAGTAAAAAAACTACTGACTGCTGTATGTAACCATTGTTAGTATTATCAACCTTTGCCATTCGATACTATCAGGGGGGACCATAGTAAACACTGGCAGTAAATAGGACCAAATAGTGTCACTAAAAATAGATAAATGTATAGGTTTTTGTGTTTGCCATAGGTCCTATTTACTATGGTCTCCCGTAATAGCTAGTGTGTACGAGCATGAGAGAGCTTCGACATTGACCACTCGAAAGCACCCCGAAACAAAGAAAATGGCCACAGAAACACACAAAGAGCCCTGCCTGGCTCTGTACAAAAAAATATTCTCCCTTTTGTAAATCACCTCCGTACAAACTTCCGGCTTGTTTTTTTCTTGTTATACTCCATATAAAACCTTTATTATTGTGAGTTACCCGATCAAAACTATTTACTGGGTGGGCTAATGTAGTACATAGGACCTACGATACGCACTAAAACCAATATTTTTCCCTAATTTTACCATCAATATTTGGTCCTATTTACTATGGTCACCCGTAGTAATACTAGTGGGAATTCCGCTGATGAGTAAGGGCCCATATTAACGAGTATAAAATAATTTCAATTTGGAAAAAATAAAATTCAAATTCGCTTTTCATTTTGGTCAACACACGCACCAGCACCCCCCAAGATCCTAATCTTCGGTGCTGGTGCGCGTGTTGACCAATGAAAAGCGTTTTTTTTTTTTTTTTTTTTTTCCAAATTGAATTTTTGTTTTCTTCGTTAAAACGGGCCCTAAGCGTGTACCATAAAAAGAGCGTTGAGATCGTGTCATGGTATACGTATAGGCGAGGCCGGTAATTACGTAATTACCTCAGTTATTACCGGCGTTCCAAGCCTAACCATCACACTCGAGGTAATTATACCGGCCTTCCAAGCCCCTACGTACACCATTACACTTGAGGTAATTACCGACTTCCAAGCCTATTTACCATTATTACAAAAATCGCACCGGGGGGGGTGCTCGTATCGTGTTTTTCAGCGCTCGATTTTTCCAAGAAACAGGGAAAAAAAATAGGCTGTGTGCCAAGCACCGAAAAAAAGTTTTTGTCGGAAAAATCTTCTGGTCGAGAGAGCCTTTCCGAAATTACAGAGTATTCGGTATTAAGCAATCATAATATACCGTTCGTTGTTAACCCCTTAAGAACTGATCCCACATCTTTGGGTACAAACTACTTGGAATTAGTGTGGGATGTTTTTTTTTCCAGTTCTGCATGATAGATAAAACGAGCTGCTGCTGCTGCTGCTGAACAAACTATCGCGCGGCTACGTACTTATATACCGGTAAATACCTCTCGTGTGCGAACTCAGCAACGCGTTTTTTTTTTTTGTTTTTTTTTTGTTTTGCTCTATGTATTCGCCGGGAACTTTTTCAAGTAAAAAAGGCCAGAAAGACAACTAACTATTTAATATTTATTATAAAACTGGCTTTTTTTTTGCAGTGTCTGACATGCGCATGGGTGGTAAAAGGGTGTGATAATTTCTTCCTGACTGGCTTCCTGGAGGGTGGGGGGGGGGGGGGGGGGGGGTACTTCATTTCCATGCATCGCCGTAGTCGTATGACCACAGACCCTCGCATCCCTACATACAATGCCGGGGGACGGGGCATGTATGTCGGGATTTCATCGACCACAGGCAGACATTGTTGCTAGCACCAAGCTTTGCGAAGCGAAACGTAAACGTGAGGTGTTGAGCGAGTCGCGCATGAAGGGTGAGCTGCATCCTACTAAGAACCGCTTGTGAGGCGGGCTTGCACATGGATGACAGCTTCAATCAAATGAGTTAATCTAGTTTCTGGTGGGGGGGGGGGGTATTGCCACCTGCTCCCTGAGGGAGACTACTACTACTGCTAGCAGCTGCTGCCACATGCCCCCTGTTTTGTTGTATTGTTCCAGCGAAAAAAGTGGGAAAATAGTGGTTTTGTTGTGTCGTAATACTAAGTATGTATGAGAAAATAATAACGGTGGTACTGCTAGGTATAATATAATAAACGTGATGGGGAGGGGAAAAGGGCGAAACAATTGCGAACGAACCCCCCGGCGGCGCGCCTGTCGGTAAGAAAACGAACAACGCCCCGGTTGAGCTTTTTTCATGTTGTACTACTACTACTATGTACCTCCACCATGATCCCTACTACTGCTGTGTATAGTACCAGGCACCAGGAGATCCATGTATACTGGTACCAGGTATCTTTTGTTCCGGGGGGTCATAGTAAATAGGACCTATACTGCTGTCAACACAAACACCTACCAGGTATATATTTACCTATTTTTACATTTTTACTATTAATACGTACCAAATATTTGGTTGTATTTACTGTATGGCCCCCTGTAATAGTCTACCTTTCTGGCGTAACTAAATGTGTGTGTTTTTCACGTAGCAAGAAGCCAGTATTTCTGCAATATACGTATCATATATAGGTATATATATAACAATAACTTCTACCGTCTATCACCTGCTTACCTGGTACCTGGTACTAGCTCTAAATTCTGGGAACTTTCGAAAGTCTCTCGTACTACAGTAGTAGTAGTATATCTGGCTGACGAACGGAACTAACCGGTGCCCCTGACGAGCAGCTACGATCGATCGCGATCAAGTCACTCAAGGTGACGCGAGGTATCCCCACTGCTACTGCTACTGCTACTGCTACTACTACTATTACTACTACTACTACTACTACTACTAGTACTGCTACTGCTACTGCTACTGCTACTGCTACTGCTACTACTACTATTACTACTACTACTACTACTACTACTACTACTACTACTACTACTACTACTACTAATACTACTACTACTACCACTACTACCACTACTACTACTACTACTACTACTACTACTACTACTATTACTACTACCACTACTACTAATACTACTAGTACTACTACTACTACTACTACTATTACTACTACTACTACCACTACTACTACTACTACTACTACTACTACTACTACTACTACTACCACTACTACTACTACTACTGACTTCTACCACTACTATTACTACTACTACTACTACTACTACTACTACTACTACTACTACTACTACTACTACTACTGACTTCTACCGCTACTACTACCACTACTACCACTACCACTACTACTACTACTACTACCACTACCACTACCACTACTACTACCACTACTACCACTACTACCACTACTACCACTACTACCACTACTACTACTACTACCACTACCACTACCACTACTACTACCACTACTACCACTACTACCACTACTACCACTACTACTACTGCTTACTGCAAGAATGACAGATTCTGAACGCAAACAATAAAACCGCACGGTACAATTAAACATGTGGCGTCGTGCGGCACATTATCGTTGTCGACTCTCACTCTTAATAGGCGGCAGGCTGACCTGCAGCAAGCGTCATTCTTCGATCTGTGTTTGCCCGCCCAACGCATCTTCCGCTTGTGGCTTTCTCCTTGGGGCTGCATCCCCCCCCCCCGGTCGCCTATACCTCCCGCCTTTTTTTTACCGTTCGGCTGGGTTCACAATAGGGGAGGTGACGCGCCGCGACAGAGTAGTGTTATAAGGATTGCCCTGGGCTGGGTAATTGGTCGATATTTTACCCCTATAGCTCAGCAGGTAATACCCTCACATTTGGCGGACGTCGTCGAGGACACGGGTTAGAATCTCACTTCGAACGTTTCTTTTATAGAAACGCTCACGCGTGCGTCCCTAACAAACACTTCTCCCTGGTTCACCAGGTATTGAAACGAAGCGGGTAGGTCGACGTACGGCCGTATCCGGTACCGACGTCCCGAACATCCCGCCGTTCATAGGGGGGGGAGAGTGTTGTAAGGATTACCCTGGGCTGGGTAATTGATCGACCTTTAACCCCCATATATAGCTCAGCAGGTAATACCCTCACAGTAGGGATCATAGTAAACAGGACCAAATACTGTGAGTAAAAATAGGTAAACATATTGGTTTTTGTCTGTACCATAGGTCCTATTTACTAGTATTTACTATGCTCGCCCCGCAATAGTAGCAAATTTTGGCTGTTTTTTTTCTTCTTGTTTTCTCAATGACGCAGGGCTCCTTAACCCAATTTCGTCCGAATTTCATTCTTGTATATATGTTGCAACCCTTTTTTCATGGGATTTGCTCATCGGGCGGGTATCATAGATAGCCCTTCTCTTGTTTCCCCTCCAAAATTACTTTTCGGGCGGCTTACTAATAGTGTATAGCTCCTATACTATAACCAAGTGAGGAGCCCACAGAAAAAAATAGGCGTGGCGCCTAGAAGGCAAAATAGCATGCGTCACAGGTACCCCCATTTGAACTAACACTACGTTCAGGCCACACTATGCTAGCTCCGAACCTCACTCGAAATTCGACTCGAAACATACACTTTGCCCGGGCGCAGGGATGGCGGTGCATACTGTGAGGGTATTACCTGCTGAGCTACAGGGGTAAAAGATCGATCAATTACCCAGCTCAGGGTAATCCTTATCACACTCCCCCCCCCTCTGAACGGCGGGATATTTGGGACGTCGGTACCGTATACGGCCGTACGTTGACCTACCCGCTTCGTTTCAATACCTGGGGAACCAGGGAGACGTGGCGTTTTTTAGGGACGCACGCGCAAGCGTTTCTTCTATAAAAGAAACGTTCGAAGTGAGATTCGAGCCCGTGCCCTGCCGACGATGCCAAATGTGAGGGTACATTATTACCTGCTGAGCTATAGAGGTGAAAGATCGATCGATTACCCAGCCCAGGGTAATCCTTATAACAATACATATCGCGGGAAACAATTTTTTTTCTTCAACGCGTTTTTAAGACTCCAAAGGAGAAATGTATGTTATTTCGGGGGACCATACAATAGTATTTCCGGACCCATTACATACTAGTATAGCCAACAAGCGCTACTCCTACGTATCAAACATGGCTAAGCCTAACCCTAACCCGAACCTTATGCCAGTCAGTGGCCACAGTGAGTGCTTGGATACTGAGCTTGGAATGGAAAGACTCTTAGGTTGACTCGGGGATGTGCTGAGGCTGGAAAAAAAGACTCCAAGTTGGTTTGAGCCGCGTGTGATATACGCACCCTTAGCCAATCAGAGTGCCTAAATGGCTATATACTACCTTAGGAATATTCTCCATCAAGCTTCGTCCACTACTGGAGTATGCCCCCCCCCCCCCCAAACCGCCGCCCCTATAAATATATTATATTTATAGGTTGGGTTGGCGTCGGTTGGCAACGGACGCTAGAAACACGCCCACTCGCTGCGTGAGCTAGACAACCAGGGTGCCGTTTTTTTTTTGTGATTTTTTTTTGGCGGTCACCAAAGCTGGCGGTCGAGTAGATCATTTGTGCGGGGTGGAGAACCTTTGTTCCGCACAAGGGGAATGGTCGTTTCACGTAAGTGTTAATATGGTAAGGCGTCCGCGAGGCAGTTACATAGTAAAACATTGCTGTCTCCGGAAGTGGCCACACCAGAAATTAAATTAACTCATTGAAGCTGTCGTCCATATGCAAGTCCGCTTCAGAGGCGGTTCTTAGCAGGATGCAGCTCACCCTCCATGCGACTCGCCCAATACCTCACGGCGTTTCGCGCTTGGTGCAAGCAATGTCTGCCTGTTTGGTGAAAACCCCAACGCGCTCCGTCCCGGCATTGTAGGGATGCGAGGTCTATGGTCATATGACTACGGCGCGTGCACAACATGAGTTCACCACCCCCCCCCCCCCCCGCCCCCCAAACGTGGAGGTGTCTCATATAGGATAGGAACGGTGACTCCGTCTCGAAAGCGATGCGTGGTCAATGGTCAAATGATTAAGGCAAGCCAACTAATGGAGTTACGCACCCGCTCCCCCCCCCTGCCTCGGCCCCGTCTCGAAAGGGATGCGTGGGTCAATGGTCAACATACTAAGGCAAGCAACAAATGAGTACGCTCCCCCCCGGGGAATGATCGTATCACGGAGTGTGTATATGGTAAGGCACCCACGAGGGAATTACATGGTACTCCCATTGCTGTCTCTGGAACTGGTCACACCGGAACCTAAATGAACTCATTGAAGCTGTCATCCATATGCAAGTCCACCTCACAAGTGGTTCTTAGTAGGGATGCAGCTCACCCTTCATGTGGCTCGACGAACACCTCACGGCGCTTCGCGCTTGGTGCTAGCAATGCCTGCCTGGTCGGTGAAAACCCGACATGCTCCGTCCCGGCATTGTAGGGATGCGAGGGGGTCTATGGCCATACGACTACGGCCATGCATGAATATCGAGTCCCGGCATTGTAGGGATGCGAGGGTCTATGGCCATACGACTACGGCCATGCATTAATGTCGAGGACACCCCCCCCCTCCCCCTGAACGGCGGGACCTTTGAGACGTAAGTACCGTACACGGCCGTACGTTTGACGTACGCGCTTCGTTTCAATACCTGGGTAACCAGGAAAGACATTGTTTTTTAAGGGACGCTCGTACATACGCGCAAGAGTTTCTGTAAAAAAAAAAAAACGTTCGAAGTGAGATTCTAACCCGCGCCCTCGACGACGTCAAATAATGTGAAGGTGTTACCTTACTGAGCTATAGGGGTAACAGATCGATCGATTACCCACAGCCAAGGGTAATTCTTATAACCCCGCCCCCCCCATACGTCCTGGTTGGTGAAAACCTAATGTGCTCCGTCCCGGCATTGTAGGGAGGCGAGGGTCTATGGTCATACGACTACGGCCGTGCACGATATGTCCCCCCCCCCCCCTCCCCCCCCCACATTGTAGGGATGCGAGATGCGAGGGTCCATGGTCATACAACTACGGTCATGCATGCAAATGAAGTACCCCCCCCTCCCCCCCACCTCGCTCACCACTCCCAAGCATGTACCGGCCCTCGCACTGATCGAAGCTTCGTAGATTTCTTGTGTTGAGAACGGGTGCTCCAGAATTTCTTTTTTTTTCCCCCCGGAAATGAAACCTCAGTCAGGATGTGGGTTTCTTGTGCGGGACTCTTTCTTATGAAGTCTCACCAGCCCTATCAGTAGAGTTTCTTCTTGTTTCGGGGGATGTTTATGAGTAATCACTGTTGAAGCTACTGGCTGTAGTTCAATAGGCTACTGTAGTCCAATAGGCTACTGTGACCCAATATGCTACGGTTGTCCAATAGGCTACTGCTGTGGTCCAGCGGGTTTCCTTGTTTAGTTTCTTGGGTTTGTTTTTAGTTCGGTTAATGTTTATGAGTGGTCTACCTGAAAGCTACTGCCTGTAGTCCAATAGGCTACTGCGGTCCAATAGGCTACTGGCTGTAGTCCAATAGGTTTCCTTGTTTGACTTCCCTTGGTTTTTCTTCTTTCCGGGGAATATTCATGTTTATGGGTGATCAACGGTGAAGCTCATTCTGTGTGTTTGCTCTTCACATACATATGAAACGGTTCGTTCTACATATGTATATATTATACGTATAAACTACCTGCCTCGACTCTCGACATCCACAGCACAACCAATGTCCGTGCCGATTCTTCATGCTGGAGAGATTATTCTTCACATGAGACCGTTCTTTCTAGGTACGAATACCCGTCTCGGCATCCAGCACACCCAACGTCCATGCCGATTATGACACAACAACAAGCTCTGTGGTCACCAAAACCACCCACTGCTGTATACAGTATGATGTGACGGTAAAATAGTAAAATACCGCCGCCGCTACTATATTATATACCGGTACCGGTGCCCCAGGTATGTCGGTGAAATACGTTCCATCTTCAGCGTCATAGCCCCCACCCCCCGCCTCTGATGTGTCGTTGTTTTGTGACCACATAACTGGTACCAGGTATCTCTCTAGGATGAAGAATCGGCACAGACAGACACTGGGTGTGCTGGATGTCGACGGGTAGAAAAAAAGGTTCAATGTGAAGAACACACACACACCTCTGATGTGTCGTTGTTTTGTGACCACAGAAGAATAACTGGTATCTCTCTAGGATGAAGAACCGGCACAGACAGACACTACCGGGTGTGCTGGATGTCGACGGGTAGAAAGGACGGTTTAATGAAGAACACACACACACCGCATCGAATCTGCGCAGCCCACGACCGCTCGTGAAAAATCTTTTGGCGGGGTCGCGTCCGCCGAAGTCCGGTAGTTGTCGTCCATTTGTTTAATGTGTCATCATATTATACACACTTACTGTCGGGTTAGGTACATTACACATATGCATATAATATAATATGTATAATATAAATACATACCAGGTATAATATGTGTGCTCTGATCTGCTGGTATGATATTATGGGTATATATGTGTGCTCTAACCTGCTGGGGGAGCATTCCCGTAAGTTTTGATGTACGTATTGTACATACGACGTATAATATGTATAGTGTTATAATGTAGGGAGTAGAATGATGTGGAACCTTACCTTAATGTAGAACACAGGGGGCTGAAAACCAGATATCACATTTACCCGTTTTTCCGGTTTTGTTTTCCGTTTTTCCGTTTTTCCGCTTCCCTTCCAAGCTCACGATGGGAACCTTTTCACAGACAGATAGTACTCGTATAGTAGTCATTTAATAGTACCTGGCTGGTACCAAACGCCTGGTATGATGCTTACCTGGGTGTACGTCATTTATACTACCTGTTAGTTTTACACTGGACTGGCGATAATTATAATTTGTCGAATAAGGTCGAATGAAGGTCGTGTGTGAAGCTCTATGGGGGATTGGTTCATTATGGTTGTATTATTAATCGGGTCATCCCCCATACTTATTATATGCCAGATACCACAGGTTAGTCCACATAGCAAATGTGAACATCGGAATCGGATAGATAGGTTATGTATGTGTGGGTGTTTTTCACATTGATTAAACCTTCCTTTCTACCCGTCGACATCCAGCACACCCAGTGTCCGTGCCGATTCTTCATCCTAAAAATGTATCAGTTATTATAGGATATATAGGGTAAAGGATACACATTTTTATTGCGTTCGTCATGCATTTGTCTCTGCTCTGTTTGCCGCTTTGCAGCGCAGTATCTCTAAATGTGTCGTTGTTGTTTTTGTGACCGCAGGAGACTGGTATCTCTCTCTCTAGGATGAAGAATCGGCACGGACTACTTTTTTTTTTTTTTTGTCCATCGCATTCATTATCTTCGCCCTTCCTTTCTCTCTCCTTCCTAGTCGTAACTCAGATCCGGGGTCACAAAGTAGGCTCTTCTCCCCCCCCCCCCACTACGGTGCTTGCCTTGCTTTTTATCGCGAGAAGATTTCAGCAATTTCTCACCTCGTCAACTTTCGTCGAATTGTGGGTGTGTATGTGTGCATAGGTGTGCTGGATGTCGACGGGTACTATATTAATGTGAAGAACACACACACACATATAGGAAGGACGGTTTCATGTGAACTGAAAAACACACACACACATAGCAACTATATGTGAACATCATAATCGGATAGATAGGATAGGATAGGATAGGATAGGATACACATTTTTTTTATTGCGTTCGCCACCCAAGAAGAATATTTAGCATGATGAGCTTCACAACGTTGATCACTCAAAAGCACTCCCTGATTTGCTTCAGTATGTTTACTTTTTATTATTTTTCCTTTTCGTTTTTCGCTTTTTTTTTTTTTTTTCTCGTTTTCTCTCGCATGCACCTGGATTGCTAGCAGGGTAGGTCTTGCCTGTCGTATATGGCATTGCATTGTCTGCTCTGCTTACTGCACTGAGCGTAGTATCTCTGTGTCGTAGTTTTGTGACCACAGAACTGGTACCTTTTTAGGATGAAGAATCGGCACGGACACTGGGTGTGCTGGATGTCGACGGGTAGAAAGGAAGGTTTAATGTGAAGAACACACACACTCCCCGAAAGAAAGTATGAAGAAAAACCAAGGAAAACCAAAAACAGCAATAAGGAAACCTACAAGTACTTCGTATACTGCTGCTGCTGTGCTGTAGTTTTCTCGTATATACCCGTCTCTCAGTCAACCTTTTTGCTTTTTGAAGGGGTGATGCACAAAAATAATAATGGACGGGCGTGTGTGCGCGTGCGCGTGCGGGGGCGGGGGCGGGGGCGGGGGCGGGGCGCTGGGGGCAGATAAATGATGAAACTGAAGGTATTTTATGACGAGCGAATAAATGAATGCTATTAATATTACGGAGGACCATAGTAAACATAGGACCTAATATTGTTAGTAAAAAGAGGTGAATATCTAGGTTTTTGGGTGTACCGTAGGTTCTATTTACTAGTATTTACTATGGTGTATACCGTAATAGTAGTTTCTTCATTTGTATGTATGGCACACGGCGGTAAAACCTACATACGTTACAAGTTACTACTAAAATTACGGAGAAACACACAGACAGCAGTAGACAGCAGTAGTGTATATGGTGTGTGTAGACATATAGGGAGGGGGTTCACATGCTTCTTGGGGTCTTATCTATCGTTGGTTCTGATGACTACGTACGTATGCACTTCTGAAGCGATCGATCGACAGACCGACGGACCGACCGACCGACCGACCGACCGACCGACCGACCGACCGACAGACAGATAGACCGAACGACCGACCAACCGACGGACCGACCGACCGACCAACCGACCGACCGACCTACCAACCGACAGATAGACCGACCGACCGACCGACCGACCGACCGGCCGACCGACCGGGATCGAACGCACACAACTTGACGACGGTTGCAAACATCCTGCTGAGCGAAAAATCATATGATACGTATATAGCGACAACACGAATACTACCAACTGCTAATCCCAAGCAAATGCGGCAGCTAGGCGCGGCAGCAGCAGTGTTATCTACTCTATTCTCAGGGGGGGGGGGGGGNAATGAGGATTTGTTTGGCGTGGGGGGGGGGGGGGGGGGGGGGGGGCGGTGTACTTCTTCATATTCATGCATCGCCGTAGTCGTATGACAAGGGGCGTTATCATTTTTCCTTGCTTACCTTAGTCATCTGGCCATTGACCACGCACCCCTTTCGAGGCGGATCACCGTTCCTACTCCAACTTCGAGACACCTCCAGCATTAGTTGGGCGCTATTTTCGGGCGCGTGCGCGTGGGGGAGGGCGGTCATGTTGTTTTCATGCGGCACGCGCTCGTCAAGGTGCCTCGAACATTTTTTTTTTCCGCCTGAAGATTGCATTAAGGATAGCTATTTACGTGCCTGGTAACCACACTACGTGCCTGGTATCACACTGCGTACCGAGTGGCGGGGCAAGAACCGCGCACACACGGAGTATTTGGCCTTGTGGTGTATGCGTAGCGTGTGTCAGCTCGAAGATGGTGTACGCGTAGCGTGTATCAGCTCGTGGCTGGTGTACGCTCGGATTCGCTTACTGATGATGACTAAAGCAAGACACAATCCGGAGAGGGCAAACGCTTGAAGCTGCTGTGAGGCAGGCTTGTCCCCCTAAGAGATTTTGCCGGCTCTGGTGTGCATGTATGTTGTGTCGCCACTGTCTGCTGCGGCGGGCAAATATGGCTACGATCATGTTTTGTGTGGAGAGCGGTCAGTTTGCGGCGCGCAAGGGCCTATTTTGGCGTTACTATTATTATACTTGAGTTTTTGTGAGTGTTTGGGAGCGGGGGGGGGGGGGTGTACTCATCATATCGTGCACGGCCGTAGTCGTATGACCATAGACCCTCGCATCCCTACAATGCCGGGACGGAGCACGTTGGGTTTTCACCAACCAGGCAGACAGGGGGGGGGGGGGTATTATACTTAGTTTTTGGGCGTGTTTGGGCGAGGGGGGGGAGGGGGTCAAGGCACTCTGGACCAGAATATAAGGACCGTTTAGTGTTCACGTCAAGAGTCCAAATTGTGTTTGTATTACCGACCAGGGTGATTTGACACACCACGGACCGATCACGATCTATCTATCTACAGATAGATCACCTACAGATATATGATCTACAGATATACCATCTAGATGGACCCCTAACCTGCCGCTATAAGGTGTTCTGCAGTATCTGTACCGTACAGACCCACCCCAGGAAACATGCGCTAGATCATGTACCGGTAAATTATACGGCTTTCACCTGACAACACGACCTAGAGATCATTACGGATCATTGGGTGGGAATCGATGATCTAGATCATTGGGTGGGCATCGATGATCTAGATCATTGGGTGGGAATCGATGGTCTAGATCATTGGATGGGAATCGATGATCCAGATCGTTGGGTGGGAATCAATGATCTAGATCATTATGTTAAAATCGATGATCTAGATCATTGGGTGCGAATCGATGATCTAGATGATTGGGTGCGAATCGATGATCTAGATCATTGGGTGGGAATCGATTATCTAGATGATTGGGTGGGAATCGATTATCTAGATCACCCCGGTGGGCTATTAATAGCGGTACCCTCGAATGCTGCTAGAGTTGATTTCGCGAGTTCGAATCCCACGTGCGTGTGGGTCGGCCTTTTGATTTTTTTTATGCAAAATACAAAAAATACAAAAAACGGAATCAACTGCTGAGAGCACGCCTAGCAGTGTGGGTATAGGCGCAAAACTGTTTCTATGAACGATCGGGCTTTTTAACTCCTTAAGAACTGGTCCCACGTATTTAGAGACAAACTACTTGGAATCAGTGTGGGACATTTTTTTCAGACCTGGTCCCACGTATTTGGGGACAAACTACTTGGAATTAGTGTGGGTTAAGTGGTGATTTTTTTTTCCGTTCTGAATGGGTTTTAAGGGCCCGTTTTAACGAAGAAGAAAAAAATTCAATTTGGATTTTTTTTTTATTCAAATCCGCTTTTCATTGGTCAACACACGCACCAGCACCAAAGATTAGGATCTTGGGGCATAAAAATTGGTGCTGGTGCGTGTGTTGACCAATGAAAAGCGAATTTTTATTTTTATTTTTCCAAATTGAATTTATTTTTTACTCGTTAATAGTATGGGCCCTAACCCCCCAAATCGTCGGAGTTTCATTCTTGCAATGCTATTTTTCTTAAAAAGTACTTTTATTATTTCTACCTCCAAACAAAAAATCGGGAAAAACACTTGAAAATTTTCCTCCAAAAATCATTTTTTCGGTGAGTTTTGTGGGAAGATCTTCAAGCGAGGAGAGCTCAGAAAAAAAAAACGTGGTGAAGCACCTCTCTACCGTACGTGTATAGCATGCGTCACGAGCGAAAAGCCGTATTATCTCATGAAAACCCCCCCTTGTGGGAATTTTGCTTCAGCAGGGGGGAAAAAGACGTACCGAAAAAAAGAAAGAAAAGGCGGTTACTCGTATAGTACTGTTCTTTTGTACGGCATACATCGGCCACAACGAGAAGCAACCGGGCTGCTGTGCTGGGGGGGGGAGGGGGGCACACAAACAGCAGGGAGATATTGTTTCGGGAACTGCACCACAAGGGAGGTGCATGATAAATCGCCGGCACATGCATACAAGCGCAGAGCGCACAGCACGTTGATGAGATGTGTACCTGCACAGGCAGTAGCAGCGCTGTTGCACACGCTCTTCTACCTATTAATAATAGTATAATACAGACCTCGGGTACTAAAAAATGAAAGACTGCGATAAAAGTTACCGGGGATAATAAAAGACTGCGAGACAAAAATACAATTGTTTTTATTCTATTGTCATGCGACCAAATGTGGTATTAATAGTAGTACACACGGAGCTTCAACGCTGATCACTCATAGCACTCCGAAAATAAGAAAACCACAGAAAAAAAAAAAAAAAAAAAACGATCGTGTACGAATGAACGACCAACTGGATTGGAAAACTCTCGCAAAAATATTTGACAATACGTAGTCCTGATGGTAAAAAAGTCTCATTTTTGAGTTCCCCGCGAGCTGAAAAGACGCTGAAGAAATGGTCGTAAAAAACAACAATTCAAAGATTTAAGATCGCGTTCCCATTGGCATCGGTCTTATAGGTCCGCTAGAAGAAGCCACTGCCTCCCGCCATGTAGGGGTTGGAACAGAATAAGCTACTGCTGCTGTACATCTCCCACAACGCGGGGGAACGGCACACATTCCTGTGACATCCTAATAGAGAGAGAACAAAAACAAAATGTGGGCAAGAAACAGGCGTTAAAAACAAAAAGAAGAAGAATGTTTTTTTTTCTGTTTGTTGTTGCTGGAACATCGTCTCACAAAACACGGACGGAAAGTCTGCACAGAACGCGCTTCAGACATGCACGCTCCAATCTAACCGAGCACGATTCAGAACGTGCTTCAGACATACACGCTCCAATCCAACCGAGCACGATTCAGAACGTGCTTCAGACATACACGCTCCAATCCAACCGAGCACGATTCAAGATTCAGAAAGCCTCCATAATACGGTCCCGGGGAGGGGGTGGGGTGGGGGGGGGGGGACTCATTGTTATGCATGGCCGTAGGCAGGGGGGGGCGACATCCGACGTTCAGGCAGGTAACCCTGACCCCCAAAATATGCCCCGTAGGGAGAGGGGGGCGGGGGGGTGCACTTCATTTTCACGCATGGCTGGAGTCGTGGGGGGGGGG